>JAJONQ010019933.1:0-69752 GCA_036250385.1 Solanum microdontum
CCACAAGTTTTTTAAGTAGCTGCATCACCTAGTTGCCCTTTTCTTTTAAAATGAAGTCCACATATTTCCTAAGTAGGTGCATCACCTACTTACCACTTATTTAAGTAGGTCAGCAGTTAATCTACCATTAAGAACGTATGCCATCCTTTCTACGTAAGCTACACATGTACATACGTAACTTAATTACGTAAGACATCCGAATCAGTAGCTTAAGCAAGTAGGTTGATTACTATGACAATACTTTACTTACTCTATTTAGCCTCAAACCTCTTTCGAATATTGTCAAACCTATTTCAAACCCTCACTACTCATATAGAACTAGTATATGCAAAATATGGGACGTTACACCATGACTGTACCACTATGAAAATACACATAGTAAAGACTCGGCAAAACCCCAAATCAACCTGGAGCTCACCAACATCCACTGAGTATCATGTGCTTCTAATAGGGAGATTTACTAGTTGAGTACATGCAACATGATATGAAGTTTCCCTAATAAGGGATGTCAATACGAAATAATGTACTGAATACGTTAGGCATAATACAACCATATGAAAAAATGAGACCTAAAGTGAAACCAAACACCAATAGATAAGGATTAAGACGGCCTTTTCTTATACTTGTGGAATCGTGTATGTTACATTCTTTTCTTTACTTTGCTATGCATTATAATATTTATAAGACATATGATACAAATGACCAGCTAATCAAAGGTAGAAGAGGATGACCCATGCTAGGCATTATAACCCCTAGGATGTTGTCCTCATAATTCCACAAATTTGGGATCTGCCCATGCTAGGATTTCGCCCCTGAGCTGCCACCCTTCCATACCAATTGGGATCGGCCCATGCTAGGCTTTCGTACCTGAGCTGCCCCTCTTCTATACCAATTGGGATCGACCCATGCTAGGTAATTTCCCTTGGGCTGCCACCCATTATTATATGGATAGCTTCACTTAAATTCTTGATCTTTGATATTGTTGTTTTGATGTACATAACTCTTTTGGGATTGCTGTTTTAGTGGTCATAATCATTGTTGGATTCGGAACTATGAACTACTAGTAGAAGACATGTGAATATGGACTTACGATATTAACAATTACATGGGAAGAAAATGTGAGACCAACTTAATACTTAGGAGCTTATATGGCTCAGTAAGCATTTTGACATCTCAAATTGATGCTCATATCAAGTGAAGACATTTAACATTCAGCCAAGCGATTTGAACACTATATGGTAGACAAATACTCACTAACTAATATCAAATAAAAGGTTTACATGAAAGTGGAACTAGGCGAGAACGTGGGCAGATTCAACTCAAGGACAAATGCATATTACAAGTGTACATATAAAATGTACAATAGAGAAAGTAGGGATCTTGTGAGGTAACATTATAGTCTAACACAATGGGAGCAATAACTAACCAAGGGAACATATGAACATGTGACAAGATGACATACATATAGACATTTGAAGCAAGTTGGCATGATATGGGAAGATTGTATATCCAACATATAAACATATGTACCATGTGTAATCTAGGATCATTTTGATTTATATAAGGGAAAAAATGCCAAGGGTACCTTGACGATGAAACAAGTTTAAACCTTGCATGCTAATACTTGGTAGAGTAAGCACGTACATTTAATAACAAACTCATATTAGAGTACTTACTTTAATGCCCTAGGGAGTAGGAACTGCAACTATTGGTCAGTCACTACCAAGGGCACTTAGAAAGCTTACTTTCTGTAATATAAGTGTTGGATTCATGCCAAAGAAATAGGAAATTGAATAGCCTTACATACCTTTCTATACAATTCAAAAAGTATGACTTACGCTCCATCTCTTCAAATTACTAATCTACAATAAAATAAGTTGTAAGACTAGTATTAGTAACTAAACAATCAATTTGATTTACTTGATCTCACCAAAATAGGAACCAAGCAATAAGCATGCATTTTATCTAGCCAATGTTTTCTTTCCTTCCCTTTCCCTTAAATCGCTTCTATATATTGTACAGCTTTCGTATTAGGTCCCCCCAAAACTCCCTGCAATATTTAAGTTCTTTAACGTCTCCACAACTTCCCCGCACATCTTGTCACATACCTTATCATAACATACATAAAAGAATCCTTAAACATAATAATGTAACAGAAGAAATATGAATCATGGTTTTTGATCACCAGCACTTGAAGAGATAATATTACTTTTAAAGTGCTCATACAAGCTCATAACAAAATTTAAAGACGACTCCACTCCATGGTTGTCCGAATATAAACTAATCACCAGAACATCCTCCCCAATATTACACTATGTAAAAGGAACAAATTCCAACTCACTAACAGATTCCAAATGTCCTAATTAACCCATGAACAAGTGGGAGAAAATTGCAGTAGCTTACCTTGCTACACAGAACTACCACTTGCTAAGACTTGGATTCTTCAAGGTAAAGGTTGTCCTCCTTAACTTGTCTTAAATTATACCTTCCAATAGCTTGAATTCCCTAATATTCAAGAACCCTAATGGTATTTATTGGCTATTGTATGAAGCTAAGAGAGAGAAGATAGAAAGCTCTAGAAATCAAATTTTTTTGTCAAAGTAAAAATTGTTAGAAAAAGATGATATCAATCCCTTTTAAAGGGACCTTCTTTGGTCGACTTTCTCACACATTTTGGGCCATAATTTTTCAAGTAGGTGATCCACCTAATTGGACTTTTCACTTGTGCCTTTTTGGAGTTAAGAACATTGGGCCTTAGCTATACATGTTCCTCTTATTCTTCTACTCAAATTGGGCCAGATTAATGCAAGTAGGTGGTAGTGTACTTGGACCAATAACATGGTCAAAAGAGTCTTAGTAGGTGACGCAACTACTTGGTCCTTTGGGCTGGTCAATAAGTCAAAGTAGTTGAGGCACCTACTTAGTCCTTTGGGTTGGTCAATAAGTCAAAACAGGTGATGCACCTACTTGGTCCTTTGGGCTCGTCAATAAGTCAAAGTAGTGATGCACTTACTTCGTCCTTTGGGCTTGTCAATAAGTCAAAGTAGGTGATGCATCTACTTGTCCACCTACTTGCTTAGTTTAGTCAAGCAAGCTCCTAAATATTTTATTCCATTTTTAGACCTTAATATCTTTAACATAACTTAAAACTTATATGTACTATGTCACTTTAAACTTTAGACTCAAATACCAACTTATGATCTCATTATTAACTATTTCCATCGACATCAACTTAATCGGGTCGCATCAAAATCTACGGACAGTTCTCGTAATACCTATTATATTGTCACTAGTCGCAAAGGAAATCGAGTCCATAACTATACCACAAGGCAAATGATAAGAATCATGTAAATAGAAATAGTACACGTATAATACGGGGTGTTACACAAAGACTAATCTTTGTTTCCTTGAGATTCAAAAAGTGATTAGGAGTAATTTCTTTCAACAACAAAATCAACAACAAATATATCCGCTGCAAGTTACATATCTTGTTGTTGTTTTGACCTTAAAATTCCTTCAACTGAGGCCAATTTAGATCAATAAATAGTGTCCTCAATGACTATTTATGTTCTTAACTGATGATATTTTGATACTTTGCACGTATGAATATTTAAAAAAAGGAAATGATGATTCTAGTTGGGATCGCCTAAAACGAAGGGCAGATTGCCCAGTATAACGAGACACCACCTAAAGCAAAAAATTTCACATGTGAGAATATTCAAGGTAGGTTGATGAAGTAAAGTATATATGGTGATCCGCAGAAATAGTTGGGCGAGCTAAACGCTCTATCGCCAAAGGTGACATGCTTTTGAGTTAAAATGAAGGCTGAATGAATGAACAAAGGTGGTAATCAACAATTTGTCAAACGTGAAAGGCTAATTCCATCAAGTTCGCCTTTTATTGTTCAAACTCCTAAAGTCAAGAAAGGGCAAGCTAGAGAACAGAACGGCGATCCGTTGAATCATGTAGCCAACCCCGACTAATGTCGCTGATCAGGTCGCACATGGAATTTAAAAAAAATTAAAATGGAGAAATTATAAAGCTCAAAGGAGAGATAAAATATATCTTTTACCTATTATATCTTTTTCATATTGAGAAATAGACTTTTCCTAATTTTTATTAGTTTTGGGGTTTTGATAAATCTTGTAATTGATAATAAGGTTCAATTGAAAGTGGGTGTTGCTGATTATCAATTCCTCAATGGCTTAAAAACATGATTGGTATAATTTCTTTTCCCCCTCTTAAGTTTGGCTAAAACCCCAATTCTAGGGGTGTAAATATGGAGTTGGGTGTTACTTTAATTTACTTGGTCTAGTGTCTTGCTCTGTTTTTCTGCTATTCACTCTTGGATTTGAGATATTTAGCCTGGAGTCAATTTATTGGTTAATGTTGCAAACTTAATACTTGCTTAGATATTTGATTGATGCTCAAAAGATATTAATTGACGTGAGTAAATATCTTAATACTTGCAAATTGGGTTTGATTATATAGTTTGCTCGAAAGAGATATTGTAGTCCAATTCTAATTGCCAAATCAGCTTGAAAGTGAGTGTTTAATATGATTGGGTTGATTTGTATTTTACATAGATGTAACCGCAAGAAGATTTTACGATATGATTATTTGAGATCTAAAAATAATTGTGAAATTAAAGACTACCCAACCTACCTATGTTTGTCTAGAATTTTTGAGCAACCTCTTGTAGCCCTATTTTATGTTAGTACCAACTCCGACACCCTTAGATTATCCTTTATTTTTTAAAATTCCTATTTTTAGTTGAATTTTTATAACTGATTCCAAAATCCTTATAGTAAATTTAGTGAAATTATCCACAAACTTGTCCTAATTTCTTACAATGAATTGCTTTTCACTTTTAATTTTCTCATTAAATTCTTACATTTAAATCACTCATTGTGGGATTAGACTATGACTCCTTTGTTGGGTATTTATTTTTAGATGTATTGCTTACTCATTCAATTGTTTTAGTCAGTAATTTAAATGTTATAAAAAAAATGACAATTCTGCTAGGGAGTAGTAAATAAGAATTCAATTAGTGAAGTTAATTTTTGAAATTGTTTGTTTGTAGTAGCAAACATTGTTGTTTGGTATTGTTGTTGTACCCCTTTTTGCCGGTGGAAATATGAGTGAGAATTGAAGTGATGATGCTAGTAACTATGGGTAGAATGATAACATGGGAGATATGAACGCTATGCATCTTAATGTCGTCAAAAGTACAGGAGAAATCTGGTTACTTCCTACTAATAGGAGAGTTATGTTTTAAATAACAAGATATATGTTGCAATTATTTCCAGATGAAAGGAATGTATCTAGGTCTTTCTCATGTAGACTCTCATGAATATCTCTGAAATTTGGTGGAAATTTATGGGCATTTCATCTTTAAGAACATCTCACAAGAATCCATACGTTTGAGGTTGTTTCCGTTCTGCTAATCGGGAGAAGCAACCATGAGGATGACCGACCTAATGAATGATTCCATAACTTCATGGGAGGAAATGATAGAAATGTTCCGTGTAAGATTTTCCCTCATTCGAAGATGGTTAAACATAGACATAGCATCAAGAATTTCAAGAGAATGGAAGGCGAACCTCTCAAGGATACTTTGTTGCGATTTAAAAAGTTAGTGTTACAATGTCTGACACATGAAGTTTAGACACTTGATTGCTACAATATTTCTATTGTAGCCTTGATACAGTAAAACAATAATTGGATAACTAACTTATCAAAAGATGGATAGTGCAACAACCGTTCGATGTGGCAACAATGTTGCTTGATGGTACACCCAAATCAAACTGAGCATGGCATGTTAGGGAGAATCAAATATCTTCTCTATAATTGGGTATGAGCAAGGAGCATATTGATATGAACCAAGAGCGTGATAATGACATGGCCAAGATGATGACTGTACTTGACTTGTTAATCAAACATATCATGAGGGGTGTATGGATATCGGTAAACATAGTTGGTACAAGTAATCAAAAGTACAAGATTATGCCAAATTAGAGGCATTATACAATGAAGAAGTGTGATACATGGAGAACAAAAATGGGGGTTCTTAGCCGAACTATCCTAGACCGGGCGGGAACTAAGGTTGAACTAAAGAAAAGGATAATGGCTGGAGATATTAGCGAGATACATGAGGTAATTGGATAAATTGTGAAGTTGACAAAGATAGATATATACCACCTTCTGACCATCAAAACTAGAAAGAGACAACGACACCGCAAAGAAATTAAAACGATGATATGTTGACTTATAAGGTTGAAGGGTTCTACAAGTTATTAAAGTACTTAAACAATTACTTCTCCACTTTGACTCAAATGGTTACTTCCTATCTTTGTCAATTAACAAACTTGAAACTTAGATGTGCCAAATCTCCACCCATTTAAATCCAATGCAGAAAGGAACTTTGCATACTGATACCATCCAAAATCCCAAGAATGATATTTGATGACTAAGAACAAGGTCCTGCCATGACTATAAATAAGGAGCATCTTGTGACCCAAACAAAGTTTATTTTATTGCTTTCAATAACATGTGTAGTGTCAAAAGTTTAAAATGACATAATGGGCGATGCAAATTCCCATTTGATGATCTACCGAGTTCGTTAGGCGCACATCTTAGTGTTTGCCTTCTTTGCCATGTATTTTGAAAAATGGTACTGTCAACATTGACTTACATTGACTTGTTCAATGATTAGCCGAATGGCATTGGGGGAACTACATCGGGTCTTCCAAGTTGAACTTAAATTTAGGTATTTGTACATGCATCCTTTCTGAGCTTATAAACTCATTCAGCGACGTTAGTGGCAAACTACAAAATGCGCTAGACAGCGAAAGACCATGAGTCTTTTCTCTTTTAGAAGGCCATCCACTGATCTTTATGAATCTTTTCACTTTCTACACTCTATACACTTAGCCTAAATACTAGTATGAGTCTTCTTTTATTCGATTTTCTTACGTCAACTGGTATACTGCTTGTGATTCTCGACCCAAACCCTTTATACCTTTGTTTGAAGATCGTTAATCATTGAGGTTTGCTCTTGAGTTCACTTTTATTATTTTTGCATAAAATTTGTGCATATGTAAGGTTAACTATCAATATTGCTAATTTTATGTATAAATCATGTGGGTTGATTTACCTTAGTCAATTGAATATTACCCATGTGTTAGAATTCTTATTTTACATTGCTAAAATTTTATTGTGTGGGTTCTGATTTGAAAATGGATTGATGATTTGTATGGGTTTTGTTTGAAGTTTTCCTACGTAAAGTCTAATTAGCCTTGTGTAATTCTTAGGCTTGTTTTTGCCCAATGATAGATAGATTGCCGTCTTTCTGAAGGGAAAATTATCGTTTTGGCAACACTTTATTTAGTTTTGGGAAAATATGAGTACCCAAGGGTAAAATTTGTATATGGGTAGCCTATTAAGTTGTTTTGGTGTTGGGTAGGTGTTGCATTTTGGTTATCAATTTTGAAAAATTGGCATTAGGCTGAAATTACTTGATCGGTGAGCTTGTGAAAGGGATTAGGGGAATCGTCGAGTATGTCCCACATCACATTTTTACTGTGAAATTGTTTCTTGGGTACTGTGACTTTCGACGGGTTTATCTTAGCTCACCAAACAGTCTCGGTGAATCACCGAGTTGGAGTTGGAATCTCCCTTTATACACGGTCCTAAACTATTTTTCATTATCACTTTCACCGAGTTTGTCTTAGCATGCAAAAATATATCGACGATTCGCCAAGTTGGAGCACATATCACCCTTCATATGTGAATAAAATTAATTTTAGTTTTGTAAACTTGGGCGAGCTCGTCTGAGCTTCACCTAACCTATTAGGTGTATCGTCTACCTATTTGATGAGCCTCACAAAACATGTTTCATCTATACTTTTTATGAAATTCTTTTCAACTAACCTCCTCTGGATTTTTATTTTGACTATGCCTTATAAGAAATGGCTAAAACAAAAATCCATGTTTTTTTAAAATGTTGTTTCATCTATCTCAGACTCCGACTCAACTCATCTTTCCCTTCTAAAAAGTAAAAAAGGTTTGTTGATAAATGAACCTTCTAGGCAGCAAAAGTCACTTCGTCCACCTCTAAGGTGTGATTGAAAATTAAAAGAAAGTTGTGGAGGTTGTTGATGAGTCACGGATTTCAACTCATTTAAGGCTTAATATTTATGGAATTAGTGTCGTCAATGCCTATTTAATGCTCTAACTGCTACTAAATTGTTAATTTGTAGCAATGATGGCAAAAGAACAAGGCAAGGGCATTACAAGGCTAAAAGGAGCGAAAAAACTGAAGAAATCGAAGGAACGCAAAGGTGGTACTCGCTAAAGCCACTATATGACTCGCAGAGTGGACCTGCAGCTCACCTAAAGTTCCAGCAGGTCAACCCATGGGTGTCATTGCTTGGTGGGAATTTACATATGTTTTTTGTATTTGCTGGCTTGAATTTTGTGTCTATCTGCTTCCCAGGCAAAACCTTCATGAAGCGTTGGCCCATCTAAGTAGCCAACACAGGCCAAAAGCCTAAGTTGGGGGTGTGGTGAAAAATGTTAAAAGTCAAGAAGTTTGTGAAATTCACCCTTGAGGATTACCCCTCCATATAAAAAAAAGAAAAGAAAAGCAAAATAAGAAACATAGTGAAAAACTGCATGGGTAAAAGAAAAGGGGTGTCCAACGATTCATATAAGAGATCTATTCTTCAAAGAATTTAGGGTGGATTTTGAGAATTAAAAAAGAGTGAAAGAAAAGGAGAAGAAGTGAAATGGAAGCGATGCTTCATGAAGGAAAAAGTCACTAAGCCAAAATGATCATACCTTTGCCCTCAACCCCATTACAAGCCTTGCAAGACCTTAGTGATATTTATTGAGTTGTAAGTCACGTTGATTGGAAAATACGGACAAGCCTATGGTTAGAATCATTCTTGTGTTCGTATTTGAGACTGTGAGAGTTGGTTTTGATTCTTTAATTCTTAAATTGTGATGAGCTTTGTGTGGGCATGAAATAATTCTTGATGTGGGGCATTCGAATGATTTTATTGAGCTTGAATTTACATTTGAAGCAAGAATTGTGAGCTTAAGTTCTATATAATGATGACTAGTCACAGTTTGAAACTTATAGTGCACAATTGAACATTGCATGGGTAAGTTGAACCTCGCGTGCATTCATGTTGAGTCTCAAGTACCACTATTTGTAGACATATTGTTGAACTGATTGATCTTGTAGTTTACTTGAGGACAAACAAAAGTTTAAGTTGATGGTGTTTTTGAGTCGGGTATTTCAACTCATTTAGGGCTAAATATTTATGGAATTACTGTCCTCAATACTTATTTTATGCTCTAAAGTGGTGATAAAATATTAATTTGCAGCAATGAAGGCAAAAAAGTAAGGCAAGGGAATTACAAGGCAAAAAGGAGCAACAAAGCTGAAAAAGTTGAAGGAAAGCAAAGCAGTTACTCGCCAATGCCACTCAGCAACTGGCCGAGTGGACCTTCAGCTCACCTAAAGTTCCAGGAGGCCTGCCCACAGACAAGACCAATTTGGTGAGAACATTGATAGTTTGGTGGCACGCTGAATAGATCGGCGATATTGATCTCGATCGCCTAAAGTCAAAGAAAAGAGATGGTGAAAGACCAATACAAGAAGGCGATCGAAAGGAGCACTTGGCATATCGCCGACCAGGTCGGTGAAGCTGGAATTACTTCACGGAGTGTCTCCAAAGCTGAAATTCTGGGAATATATAAATAAACTTTTGAAAAGAACAAAAACAGTTCCCATATTGTCAAGTTCTAGGTTTTTGATCCTAAACATTCTAACCCGTGTTCTTATACCTTTTGAGTAGAGATTTAGGGTTTGTTTAGTTTTTAGCTTCAATTTGAGCATTTGGAGACTTGTGGATTGTTGCCCAACCTGATGGAAAACATTGTTGGTAACGATTTCTTGTTCTTTATTAGGTTTGGTTAAAACCCCATTCTTGTGGACGTTATTATGTAGTTGAATGTTTCAATTAGCTTATAGGTGTTAATATTTACTGATTTTATTGTTGACTTGCAGTGGGTTCAAATAATAGTTGGTGTTTTAGTTGATGAATTGTAGCTGTAAATGCAATTCTAGTTTAGAATTCTAAGCTTGCTTCATAAAGAAGTATTATAGTAAAAATTTTAATTGATTATTGTAGTGATTATGTTGTTGCGGATTAGCCTGATAAAGTGAGTCTAAATGCAGTCCTACAAATCTAGCTTGAAAGAGTAGATTGATTAAGGTATTTGGTTGTTAAGATGTGTTTTGCTTGTCCAGGTTCGAAAGAATTAGCTTGATTAGTAATACTTGATTGAGAAATGACTATTGCACCTAAAGCCTAACCTACCCACTAAGGTTCAACGACTTTTAGTAAATAATAATCACCCATTTAGCAAAATTGGCATTCAATTTATCCCACCCCCAAGAAACCCTCTCTACTTGTTTGCTTTGTGTTATTTATAGTTGTTAATTATTCACCAACTCCCCCCATTTGACATTAATTGTCAAAGCCTCATCATTTCCTTTGTTTGTTGCGAAAATGTCTACATCTACAAATGATTAGAACACCATGTTACTTCGTAATCAAATTCCTTACCATATCACTCCCTGCGGGATCGACCCCAACTCTTAGTTGGGTTTATACTTGTTAGTGACCACCTACACTTAGAATCAGATGAAGTGTAGTCGAGCGTTATCAAAAAATGGCTCCGCTGCTGAGGAGTGGTGTTCAGAACTTATTTATTGAAGTTTATTTGTGAACTGATTTTGGTTGTAGTTGAATCAACTTATTTGTGTTCTCTATTTTCTTCTCTTAAACACATGAAGAGATGAGAGTTAATGGACGCAATGCCAGCTGATATGGGAATAATGATGACATTTGTAATTTGCACAGTGTCAATGAAGATAAGGTGGGAAGTTCTGGTGCTATAACATTGCTTCCGATTGTGGGCAATGCGACGTTTCATGTTATGAGCACTATTTTCGAGTTGTTGCAAATGAAAGGTCTCTTTGGAGGTCTTGCTACTGAGGACCCTCATGACCACATCCAAAACTTTGTGGATGTGTGTGGGCCATTTTCTTTCAACAACATCACTGAGGAGTCAGTCTGACTTAATTTGTTTCCCTTTTCTCTAATGGGGGAGGAAAAAAAGTGGTTGGGTGATTTACCAAGGAAATCAATCACTTCTTGGGAGGAGCTCTCTGATGCGTTTTATATAAGGTTTTTACCTCCCTCGAAGATGGTGAAATTGAGTGATAATATTCAGAACTTTAAGCGAGTGGATGGTGAACCTATTCATGAGACATGGCTAAGGTTTTCGAAGTTCCTACTCCAATGTCCAACTCATGGACTACCAAACAATGTGTTGATACAATATTTCAATCGGAGCCTCGACTCAGTCAACATGGGTGTGGAAGACTGGCTCATTCGAGGAGGAATCATGCAACAACCGTTTGACATTGCATCTACCCTTCTTGATAAGATGTGTCAAGACCCAGGTGTACCCCCTAGATGTAACATGGCGTGTAGAACCCAGAAGGACTCCATACAAGCCACTTAGTCCTCATAACATAAAGTTGTAGAACAATAAAGAGTAAAACAATATTTAAGTCCACATGAGCTTTATATAAAAATGGAAGTCTAAATCATGTTTCAACATAGACATCTATTACAATCAAATGAAAAGTGGGCCTAGCCCATACGTACCGTTCAAAAAGGAAATACGAAAGTCAAACTACAATAAGGAAAGTCCGTCCTCGAACCATGAAGCCTCACCATGCTTGGATAGAGGTCAAAGTCCAAGCTCTAGCCACTATAACGGAAACCTTGCCTATCGGACCCTAAATTTGAGAGAATGTAGGCAAGAACTTGCGTTAGTACAAAAAAGCACTAACTATGATAGCGATGCATAAAAACATTTAAAACATGCTAAGAATGATATTTTGTTTCATGACATGCAATTGACCGATTAAAACATGATATAAGAGGGTTAGAAAACATAATTCATAACATCATGGCCAATGCAAGCTAAATCATCCTTAAGACTTTGAACATATATGAGATACTTCTTTAAGTGACCTTAGTTCATTAGTCATCCTGTTGTGGGAAAATTAGCCTTAACCGACATAGAGACAATGTGAGTTAAAACATGATCACCCGGTGTCTCCCACACCGAAATGGGTTGTTCTACTTGCCTATACTGAAACCATGAACTTCTAGCTTAAGTGTATCCACTAGCTAGTCAACCTATGGGGGCACATAGTAATGGGATAAGGAGTTTGCTACTATAAACCCGTCCTCTACTAAAGGGAGAGCTTCCATCTCATGGGCTTCTTCTAGAAACTCGGCCGCTACTAACGGGAGAGCTTGCATCTCAATGTCAATATCCACTCGGTGCTAAGCATAATTCACACAGAATAGTATTTTCTTACTTATTCTCATTATCCATGGAAAGACCTGTCATCTTTTCAATCAAAGCTAGTTCATTAGGGTAGCTCTTATTCATTGATTCAATTAGGTGAGAATAGCTTTTCAACCTAAGAATCCTTTCTGTGTGAGAAAACCTTTCACATCACGATTGTAAGTGTTTTATGAGAATATGCTTTCAACAAAACAACAACAACAACAACATTGGCACTTTACTCTCAAAGCACCCTTATAGCATTTACATAGGTTTCATAAAATCATGCACAAACTCATGCTTTGCCCTTTCAAGGTTCAAAGCTACTTTCAATCACCAAATCTAGAATTCTAGAATTAGATAGGGATTTTATCATAATTTCATGTAATTCATTTACTTCATGCTTCAGATCATAAAACTCACCTCTCATAATCAACAACCCAACTCTATGAGATCACAATTTGGAAAACATGGGGGTTTGCATGGTTTTATAGGGGAAACATCATAAAGGCATTGTAAATCATCAATCCATGCATATTTAAACATAATTCAATCATTTAGATCAATAACCAAAAGAACCCATGATGTTTGAGGAAAGACCTACCTAATTGGGGAATTATACCATTAGAAATAGAGGAATTTGGGGACTCCATGGGTGGAAGGAACCCATGGCTGAAATCTACCATACCTCAAGTTCAATTGCCTATCTTCAGTGGAGAATTTGGATCCTTAGCTTGAAACCCTAGGTGCAATCTTCTTCTTCCTCTCCTTCAAGTTCGAGAGAGAAAATTTGAGACGAGTTGGTTTTCTTTTGGGATTTAGGAAGAATGAATTAAAATGGGTCTAATTTGTGGTAAAAAGACTTATATAGGGGTTCTAAATGTAGTAAAAATGAAATAGTATAGGAAATAATTAATTAAGAAAATACCCAACTAACTGCCAGCAGACCACTAACGGACCCTAGTCGATGGACCGTGGTCTGACATACGGTCTGTCCTGGTGAACTGTCGTTGGTCATCAGAGACCATGATTTGGGGCATTAAACCACGCACCGTGGTCAGACCTACGGTTCGTAGGTCGAGTCGTGGTCCTGGACCTCTGAACTTAGGCAGGGTGGCCAACCCACGCACACCACCTATGGTCTGTGCATCCACCTACGGACCGTATGTGGTCCTTGTGGGTGCCACCAGCATGTTCTGAAATTCTTGGCTCATTACTCCTTATTAGTTACGGGGTGTTACAATATCTCCCCCTTAGGACTATTCATCCTCGAATGAGATTTAAATTGGTCCTAAAAGAGTAGGAGAGGAACTAACAACCCATCCTAGCAACATAACGCATGCAATGCACATAATAGAAGGAGGAAAGATAAACTCTAAATTCATCATATTCAAATGCATAAAAAGGAAGTAGGAATTACATCTAGCAACCCTATATGCACGAAATTTTCCGATTTCTTATATTCAAGAAGGAACTACCTTCTCCAAAGTAAAAGCATGCTTAACACAATCTCATGGAGCATTTATGCAACTCATTCACAAAGAACATAGCTAATGCATGTTCAACAATCATCTCATGAAGTCTATAGGCAAATCGTACTCAAGGCACAATAACATGAGGAAAATAAACCATATAATTCATTTCTTTCAATACATAAAATTTTTCATGAATATGCATAATCATAAGGAAATCATGGAAACACATCAATCACAGATTACTCCCAACCCTTACAACAAACCAACAAGGACTCATTAACTCAAGCTAGAGTAGGAGTAGAAGGAAAGAGATGAGGATATCGGACTTCATATCGGCCTCAGCCTCCAAGTAGCCCCCTCAACTAAATGATTCCTCCATAACACCTTCACCGAGGCAAATTCCTTGTTTCTCAACTTTTTGACTTGTCGGTCTAAAATCTCAACCGGTACTTCCTCATAAGAGAGATTCTCTTTAACCTCCAAACCCTCTAAGGAAACTATGGATGTTGGATCCCCAACACACTTCTTCAACATAAAGAAATGGAAAACCGGATGCACCGATGCCAACTCATTTGGCAAAGTTAGCTCATATGCAACCTTGCCTACACGCCTCAAAATCTCATATGGGCCTACAAAACGGGGACTAAGCTTCCCTTTCGTTCCAAACCTCATAAAACCCTTCATGGGTGAGATTTTCAAATAAACCCAATCATGAACCTCAAATTTGAGATACCTCCTTCTAACATCGGCATAAGACTTTTGCCAACTTTGGGCCGTTCTCAACCTCTCTCTAATAAGCCGAGCCTACTCTATGGCCTCATGTACCAATAACAGACCTATGAGAGCAACTTCACCCACGTCAAACGATCCTATAAGAGAACTACACTTCCTACCATAGAGAACCTCAAAATGGAGCCATATCTATATTCGAGTGATAATTGTTATTAGAGGAAAACTCAATTAACGTCAAATAGTCATTCCAATTGCCTTTATAATCAATCACAGAAAGCCTCAACATGTATTTCAGTTTTTGAATAGTATGCTCCACTTGCCCATCAGTTTGGGGATGAAAAGTCGTGCCAAGCTTAACCTTTGTACAAGGACCCTTTTGGAATGACTTCCATAACTGTGAAGTAAATTGGGTACCTTGATTAGAAATTATGGACAAGCGTACTCCATGTAACCTTACCATCTCTCTCAAATACAACTTAGCATAATCTTCCACCGAATAGAAAACCTTGACCGGAATAAAATGAGTAGGTTTAGTCATCCGATCCAGTATTACCCGAATAGAGTCATGTTGTCGTCGGGTACGTGGCAACCCTACAATAAAGTCCATATTCACAACATTCTACTTCCAAGTAGGAATACCAGTGTCTTGAAATAAGCCTCCCGGTTTGTGATGTTCAATCTTCAATTGGTGACAATTAGGGCATTTAGCCACAAATCTCGCAATATCCTTCTTCATCCCATTCCACCAATAGATCTCCGACAAATCACGATACATCTTGGTGGCTCTCGGGTGAATAGAATACCTTGAACTATAAGCTTTTTGCCAAAATCTATTCCCTCAAGTCATCAACATTCAGAACACATAACCGAACTTGGTATCTAAGTACCCCATCTCCCCCTTGGGAGAAAGCCTCAATGGACTTTTTGAGTACCGCCTCTTTCAATTCTACAAAAATTGGATCAAGACCTTGTTTAGCCTTCACATCCATCACAAAAGATGATTCAGACCCATTATGAACCATAACGCCACCCTTGGTGGAATCCATTAGTCTAACTCCTAATTAACAGAACCTATCGACATCTCTGTAACACTCAGGAAAATTTTAGGTTAGACTAGAGCCTAAACGTGAGGATAAATGCCATAAATGAGGATTATGAAGGTCAAGGCCAAAGGGACAAGTGCAAGGCAAAGGGACCAAGCCAAGGCTAAAGACCAAGGCTTGCCCCTAGCTTGTAGATACTACCCCACATTCACGAGTGGGACCACGAGTCCTGGTCCTCACCATGGCTCGTGAAGGCAACTCATGATCTTTTCTTGGCAATGAAAATGTTACCACAGCTCGTACGAGGCCTCGTGGAGTTTCCTTAAGAAATGAGCTAAGGGACCCCAAGTGGCGAGGTTGCTGCCTAAAGGACCACGAGAGGGAGAACGACTCGTAGATCCCCTCGTGGTGATGCCTTGGGTGTGAAAGCTTCATGGCACCTTAGAGGGGCTACTGCCCCAAACCTTCACGGGAAGGACCATGAGTCGTGGTCCTCATCACATCTCGTGAAGGTGCTCGTGGAACCTGGGCATGGTCCTTAAATGAGGTTCCATAGAGTCTTTTCCTTTTTTATTCCAAACAAAGTGGGGTCGTTTTGGGCATTTTTAGGGGTAGTATATAAGTTATTTTTAATTAAAATTCTCCCACTTTTACTCATTAATTTACAACACCAAAATATATCCTCAAAATCCTCTCCTCTCCAATATTTATCTCTCTACAGTTCCTCCATTGAAGAAGCTCAAGAACTTGAAGAATAGGGCTCAAGGTTCCATTCTCTAAAGTCCTATTCGTGGACAAATCTTCAATTAAGCTATGGGAATCTTGATTTATGGAAAGTTTCCTACCATAAAGCCCTTAAAATCAAATTTCAAATTGATAGGTTCTTCAATAAAAACTAGGGTTTTCAATCTAGCCATGGGTTCTTCCTAAAAACAATTTCATTGGGTTAATTGTCTTATATCATGGATGATTTTGATGTTTAGTGGTGATTTTTATAGTGAAACTCCCCATGAACCCATGAATTACCCCAGGACCCCAATTTCATGAATTATGATGGGTGTATTTATTCAAGGTGAATACTATGAATGATGTCTATGATATTTTAGTTATTGAATCTTGTTTTAATCATGCTTAATGTGGTGTTTCTATGTGTGATTGTGTGACATGATTCATGACCCTTTATAGGGTAAGTTATGAAGGATTGTACATGTTGATGAATGTTGTGTATGACCTCATGATACACTTAGAAAGTGAAGATCCTATGACTGATGTGTAAATTGAGGTATTGTTGAAAGGACATTCTTCCCTTACCCTTACACTTGATTATGTATGAATTGTCTAGAATGTTGATAATGTTGTTGTGTTGATTGAAAGTCCACTCTCATGAAACACTATGAACAATAATGTGAATGGTTTACTCACATGTTAATGTTGATTCTAAGGTTGAAAGTACATTCTCACTTTATTGAATCTATGAGCTATTTTATAAGTTGTATTGAATGAAGGGAAAAGTATTCCTGCACACATGTAAATGCAATTCAAGACAATTATTTATAATTTGGGAAATAATTCTTAGCACCGAGTGGATATGGTCAATGAGGTAGAGGCCCTCCCGTCAATACAATAGGCCAGGTCATCTTGATTATTCTCATGAGATGGAAGCTCCTCCACCAATATAATAGGTCGGGTTTCTATAAGCAATCGCCCAATCCCATAACTATGTGTCCACATAGGTCTTTAGCTAGTGGATCCACCTAAAATCTAAAAATGTTAGTTCTACCTTAGACAAGTAGGACACCTTCTTTCGGTGGTTGGGTTACATGACACCAAATTCCATGTCGCTTACATGGTCTATGTCAGTTATGACTATTCTTCGCAATATGACTAAATAATGAATATGATACGAATTATACTTATGACTTCATGATGAGTTTACTTAGTAGGAGTAGGGGTATGTGACTTTACTTTAACATTGCACACGCGGATTTTGAAAGGGATTGTAGGATGGTTTCTTTATGCTATGATGAGACATGAATGTATGCATGTTTGTTGAATGGATACTTGCTACGAATGACTTTCCTTATGTTCAAGTAATGTACATGACTATTTCCTTATTTATGACTATTGATTACGATGAGGTCTAAAGGTGATATGTGTGACTAAGGTGGCTTGAAGCAGTACTTAGTATGGTTGGTATTATGGGATGCCAACCATACATTGCACAAGTGGCTTAGAGTTACTAAGATAATAATTTCACTATGTTTTGAAGAATAATGTGATTATGACTTGTGTTTTCCATTGAAAGTGCATGTTGATTTCCAAACTTGACAAATCCATACTTTTTAACAAAAATGTCCTTTTTATCATATTTCAAGGATTTTATGCATGCTTCCATGCTTAGTACTTTATGTGATAACCAGTATCTTCTACATAAAATATGAGTGTAGGTTCCGATCGTTGAGATGTACTTCTTCTTTCAATAGAATCTTGGGTTGACTATTCCCTAAGCTTGTTGAGTCCTCAGGTTTGAGGACAAGACATTATTCGTTTCTAGCTGCTATTGCACTTTCTATTTTTGAGACTTTATTGATGTAAAGGGTTAACCCTATTTTGTACTTTTTATTGTACTAGATGGTGATTGGGACAAGTCTAGACTCGTATTTTCATTTATAAAGAAGAAGTTGAACTTCAATTGTAAAAGTTATATATTTTTTGCATGATTCTTATGGCTTTATGTGTATGCTCATGCTAAGGGCTTTTATGCGACCCCTTTGGGGTCAAGTACGATGTGTTACGTCTAGGGGGTACCCTTGGGTCGTGACAAACTCGGTATCAGAGAATAAGGTTTTGGGATGATATTTAAGTTGATGTCTCATGAACCACGTCTAGTAGAGTCATATTCATGAGTGTGAAATGCGCCACACTCATGAATGAGAGGCTATAAGATGCTTAGGAACTTTCACCTCTTTCATTACTCTTTAGTCTTCCTTTGGAGTCCTAACTATAGGAAGTTCTTTTTCCTAACCCTTATCTTGTGATGATAGGTAGTGATTAGAAGAAGGGCTAATGCAAGGAGGGCGGAAGAGGAGAAGGTGAATGTAGGAGTTCCTCCCCAAGCTCCTCAAGACCCTCAAGTTCCTAATGATGAAGGGGCAATGCCTAATATGGAGATAAGGGCGGCTCTCCAAACATTGACTCAACTCATGACCACTCAAACTCAAGCCGTGACCAGTCAAGCCCAAGTTATAACGACCCAAGCTAATCGAGATGTTGGGCCTCGGGTAAATCCTAATGTGAGCACCATAGCTTCAAGGTTGAGAGACCTTTCAAGAATGAACCCTCCTATGATATTTGGTTCCAAAGTGGATGAATAGCCACAAGAGTTTGTGGAAGAGATATACAAGATTGTTGATGCTATGGGGGTGACTTCTATTGAGAAACCCAAACTAGCCGCTTATCAATTGAAGGATGCGGACCAAGTATGGTATGCTCAATGAAACGATAATAAGGTGTTAGAAGAAGGTATCTTGAATTTGAGGTTGGTGAATCGGTCTACTTGAAAAATCTCTCCTATGATAGGTGTAATGAGGCTTAGTAAGAAGGGGAAGCTTAGTCCCCGATACGTGTGTCCATACCAAATCTTGAAACTTGTTGGGAATGTTGCATATTAGTTCGACTTGCCAAATGAGTTGGCTCCAGTTCACCAGATATTTCATGTTTCCATGCTTAAGAAATGCATTGGTGATCTGATATCCATCCATTCTTTTGAGGGTTTAGAAGTTGATGAGAACCTTTCTTATGAAGAGGTTCCGGTGGAAATTTTGGACCGAAAAGTTAAGAGGTTGAGAAACAAAGAAGTAGTTTCCATTAAATTTTTATGGAGGAATCACTTAGTTGAGGGTGCGACATGGGAGGCCGAGGCCGATATGAAGTCCCGCTTTCGTCATATTTTTCTTTCTACTCCTATCTCAACTTGAGGTAAGTAGTTTTTCTTGAGTTTGGTGTTTTGGAAATCATATGTGCTATGAGTGTCTTTATGATATCCCTTATGACATGCATGTTCTTGTGAGAATTCATATTTTGCATAAATTGAGTTTTCTTGTCAAGATATATATTCCTTATGTTGTTGGTTTACACTTTAGTATGATGATTGCATATTTGACATCATGAGTGGTTGTGTTGAACATGCTTAGTTATGTCTATGATGAACATGTTTTGCTATACCTGTGATGATATGGCATATTGACTCCTTATTGTTGTTTTGAGATTGTTTGAGATGGAGAAGGTAGTTCCTCCTAAAATGATATGAAATAATGATTTTTGTGCATATTGCGCTGTGGATGTAGCTCATACTTCCTTGTAATTGCATTGTTTATGACTTGAGAAGGAGTTGATGTTTCCTCCTATGAATTGTGCATTTTGTTATGTTGCATGCATGATGGGTTGCTAGTCTTGAGTCTTTATTTCTGTAAGGTTTCTAAATCGTCATTCGAGGATGAATGTTCCCAAAGGGGAGATAATATAACACTTCGGAAAATGGTAGGTTAAACTAGAGCCTAAACCTGAGGATAAATGCCATGAATAAGTGTTATTTGGGTCAAGGCAATGGGGCCAAACACTGGCCAAAGGCCAAGGCTTGCCACTAGCTTGTAGCTACTGCCCCACCTTCACGAGTGGGACCACGACTCTAGGTCATCACCACAACTCGTGAAGGCAGCTCGTGGTCTTTCCTTGGCCATGAAAATGTGGCCACCATTTTCCGTTGCTACTGCCTCAACTTCCACGGACATCACCACAGCCCGTGGTCATGACCACGGCTCGTGGGATGCCTCGTGGATTTGCCTTAGTCAAAGAGCTAAAGGCCCCCAAGTGGCGAGGCTATTGCTTCAAGGACCACGAGAGGGACCATGGCTCGTGGAGCCCGTCGTGGTGATGACTGGGGCTTGAAAGCCTCATGCTATCTTAGAAGGGCTACTGCCCCAAACCTTCACGAGGAGGACCAGGAGTCGTGGTCCTCACCACGGCTCGTGAAGGTGCTCGTCGCACCTGGGCGTGGCCCTTAAATGAGGGTCATTAGAGCCTTTTCCTTTTCAGTCCAAACAAAGTTGGGTCGTTTTGGGTATTTATAACGGTAGTATGTAAGTTATTTTAAAGTCAAATTCACCCACTTTTACTAATTAATTCACAACGCCCATATATTTCCCAAAAATCCTCTCCTCTCCAATATTTCACTCTCTAGAGTTCCTCCTTTGAAGAAGCTCAAGAACTTGAAGAATAGGGTTGATGAATGTTGTGTATGAACTCATGATTCACTTAGAAAGTGCAAATTCTATGACTATTGTGTAAATTGAGGTATTCCTGAAAGGGAATTCTTCTTTTACCCTTACACTTGATTATGTATGAATTGTCTAGGATGTTGATAATGTTGTTATGTTGATTGAAAGGACATTCTCATGAAACACTATGAGCAATAATGTGAAAGGTTTACTTACATGTTAATGTTGATTCTAAGGATGAAAGTACATTCTTACTTTACTGAATCTATGAGCTATTTTATGAAAGGCAAAGTATTCCTTCACACATGTAAATGCAATTCAAGACTAATTAAGTATAATTTGGGAAATAATGCCTATCACCGGGTGGATATGGTCAATGTGGTAGAGGCCCTCCTGTCAATACAATAAGCCATGTCGTCTAGATTATTCTCATGAGATGGAAGCTCCTCCGCCAATACAATAGTTCGGGTTTCTAGAAGAAATCTCCCTATCACATAACTATGTGCCCACATAGGTCATTAGCAGTGGATCCACCTAATAGCTAAACATTTTAGTTCTACCTTAGGAAAGCAAGACACCTTCTTTCTATTTGGGGTTACATGACACCGGATACCAAGTCACTCACATGGTCTATATTGGTTAAGGCTATTCTTCCCTATATGACAAGATAATGAATATGATACGAACTATACTGATGACTGATGAGTTTACTTAGTAGGAACAGGGGCATGGGACTTCACTTTCACATTGCACATGTGGATTTTGAAAGGGATTGTAGGATGGTTTCTTTATGCTATGATGAGACATGAATGTATTCATGTATGTTGAATAGATAGTTGCTATGAATGACTTTCCTTATGTTCAAGTAATGTACATGGCAATTTCCTTATTTAAGACTATTGATTATGATGAGGTTTAAGGTTGATATGTCTAACTAAGGTGGCTTCAAGGAGTTCACAGTATGGTTGGTATTATGGGATGCCAACCATACCTTGCACAAGTGTTCCTTAGAGTTGCTACGGTAATGGTTTCACTATGATTTGAAGAATAATGTGATTATGACTTGTGTTTTCCATTAAAAGTGCATGTTGATTTCAAAACTTAACAAATGCAAACTTTTTAATAAAATTGTCCTTTTTATCATATTTCAAGGATTTTATGCATGCTTCCATACTTAGTTCTTTATGTGCTAACCCATTTCTTCTACATCTAATATGAGTGTAGGTTCCGATCATTGAGACGTACTTCTTCTTTCAAGAGAAGCTTGGGTTTACAATTCCCTAAGCTTGGTGAGTCCTCAAGTTCGAGGACAAGACATTATTCAATTCTAGTTGCTATTGTACTTTCTATTTTAGAGACCTTGTTGATGTAAAGGTATTGAACCTATTTGTACTCTCTATTGTACTAGATGGTGATTGAGACAAGTCTAGACTCGTATTTTCATTTATAAAGAAGAAGTTGAACTTTGATTGAAAAACGATTAAATTTTCCATATCAATCTCATGGCTTTATGTGTATGATCATGCTAAAGGCTTGTATGCGATCCCTTTAGGGTCAGGTACACCGTGTTACGTCTAGGGGGTACCCCTGGGTCGTGAAAACTTGGTATCTAAGTATAAGGTTTTGGGATGATATTGAGGTTGATGTCACATGAAATGCGTCTAGTAGATTATTGTTCATGAGTGTGAAGCGCGCCACACTTATGAATGAGAGGCGATAAAATATTTAGGAACTTTCACTTCTTTCATTACTCTTTAATCTTTCTTTGGAGTCCTAACTCTATGAAGTCCTTTTTCCTAACCCTTCTCCTGTTATGATAGGCAATGAATACAAAAAGGGCTAATGAAAAAATGGTAGAAGAGGAGAATCTGAATGAGGGAGTTCCTCGCCAAGCTCCTCAAGACCTTGAAGTTCCTAATGATGAAGGGAATTTGACTAATGTGGAGATAAGGGAGTCTCTCCATACATTGACTCAAATCTTGACAATTCAAAATCAAGTCATGACCATTCAAGCCCAAGCTCTAATGGCCCAAGCCAATCGAGATGTTGGGCACCGGGCAATTCCTAATGTGAGCACCATGGCTTCAAGGTTGAGCGACCTTTCAAGAATGAACCCTCCTATGATCTTTGGTTCCAAAGTGGATGAATAGCCACAAGAGTTTGTGGAAGAGATCTACAAGATTGTTGATGCTATGGGGGTGACTTCTATTAAGAAAGCCAAACTAGCCGCTTATCAATTGAAGGATGCGGACCAAGTATGGTATGCTCAATGAAACGATAATAAGGCTATAAGAGCGGGTCCCATTGGTTGGGAATTGTTCAAGAAAGCATTCCTTGATAGGCTCTTTCCATGGGAAAAGAGGGAAGGAAAAGTGGAGGTATTTATCAACCTTTATCAAGGAGGTATGCGTGTCCAAGAATATTCTTTGAAATTCAGTAAGTTGTCCAAATATGCCCCAACTTTGGTTTCTAATCCAAGGGATAAGATGAGTCAATTTGTAACGGGAATGTCCGATTCCATTGAAGAAGAATGTCGTGCAGCAATGCTCCATGACAATACGGATATATCACGGTTAATGGTATATGTTCAAAAATTTGAGGAGAGAAGGCTTAGGAAGAAGAATAAAGAGGTAAAGAGGGCAAGGACCGATGATGGAAAATTTTCTAAGGGTAAGTTTGAGGGTCAAAGTGGACCACAGTTCAAGAAGAGGTTTTCCAACCAAAGCTCCTCTAATGCTCCAAAGACAAACAAAGATAGAGTGTCTAACCCTAACCATAAACGAGGCAATAGGGGTTGATCTTCCATGGAGAGGCCTATATGTGCCAAGTGCGGTAAGAAGCATGAGGGAAAATGTCTTTTCGGTATGGGTGTGTGCTATGGATGTGGAAAAAGTGGGCATCAATGGAAAGGTTGCACCACCTGTACGGCCAAGGGAAGAGGGGGTAATCAAGCTCCGCCAAGTGGTTTAAATCCCGATGCTCCCAAGAAGAATCGCTTATATGCTCTCAAATCCTGAGGTGAGCAAGAGAGTTCCCTGGACGTGGTAGCGGGCATGTTTAAAGTCTTTTCCATTGATGTTTATGCATTATTAAACCCCGATGCCACTTTATCTTCTGTTACACCCTATGTGGCTATGAAATTTGAAATGCTCCCTGAAACCCTAATAGAACCTTTTTCGGTTTCTACCCCGATTGGTAACTCGGTTGTAGCTAATAGAGTATATAGGGGTTGTCCTATTTTTCTCTCATAAATTCACTTTGGTTGATTTGGTAGAATTAGATATGTTGGACTTTGATGCCATTATGGGGATGGATTGGTTGCATACATGCTTTGCGTCTATTGATTGTAGTACCCGGGTGGTCAAGTTTCAATTTCCTAATGAACCTACTTTAGAATGGAAGGGGGGAAACTCTATCCCTAGAGGTCGATTCATTTCATGTCTAAAATCTAGGAAAATGATTTCCAAGGGGTGTGTTTACCATATTGTTAGGGTTATGGACGTTGAGTTCGAGACTCCTTCTTTGGAGTCGGTCCCCCTAGTGAGAGAATATCCAGAAGTCTTCCCCGATGACATGGCTGGTATTCCTCCCAAACGGGAAATAGACTTCGGCATTGATATTTTGCTAGATGCACAACCCATATACATTCCCGCTTATCAGATGGCTCTGGCTGAATTGAAGGAGTTAAAGGTGCAACTAAAAGATTTATTAGATAAAGGTTTTATTCAACGAAGAATATCTCCATGAGGTGCACCGGTATTATTCGTAAAGAAGAAATATGGGTTCCTTAGGATGTGTATTTATTACCGCCAATTGAACAAGGTAACTATAAAGAATAAGTATCCACTTCCTAGGATTGACGATTTGTTTGATCAACTCCAAGGGGAAATTTTTTTCTCCAAAATACATCTTCGTTTGGGTTACCATCAACTAAGGGTAAGAGGATGTGATATTCCCAAGAGGACCTTTAGGACTTGGTACGGTCACTACGAATTTGTGGTTCTGTGTTTTGGGTTAACAAATGCCTCGGCGACATTCATGGACCTAATGAATATGATGTTTAGACAATATCTTGATTCGTTTGTGATCGTCCTTATTGATGATATTTTGATATATTCAAGGAGTGATGGTGAACATAAGGATCATTTGAGGATAGTTTTGTAAGTCCTTAAACACCACCAATTATATGCTAAGTTTAGTAAGTGTGAGTTTTTGCTAAGGTCAGTTACTTTCCTTGGTCATATTGTGTCGGGCATGGGTATTGAGGTAAATCCTAAGAAGATGGATGAGCTCAAGGGTTGTCCTAGACCTCTAACTCCTACCGATATTAGACATTTTTTGGGTTCGGCCGGTAACTATAGAAGGTTTGTTCAGGGGTTTTCCTCCATTTCTTGTACATTGACGGCTTTGAATCAAAAGAAAGCTATGTTTTTCGGGTTGGAGCCTTGTGAGAAAGGCTTCCAAGAATTGAAAGATAGATTGACATCTGCTCTGGTGTTGATGTTACCGGAGGGTACCTATAGGTTTGTGGTATATTGTAATGCTTCTCGAGTGGGTTTGGGATGTGTCCTTATGCAACATAGTAAAGTAATTGCCTATCCTTCAAGGGAACTAAAGGTCCATGAGAAGAACTATCCGACTCATGACCTTGAATTAGCGCTGGTTATGTTTGCTTTGAAAATATGGAGACATTACTTATATGGGGTCCATGTAGATGTGTTTACCAACCACAAGAGTCTTCAATATATGTTTAGCCAAAAAGACGTGAATCTCCGACAAAGAAGGTGGTTAATGCTTTTGAAGGATTATGAAATGAGTGTCCTTTACCACCCCGACAAAGTTAATGTAGCTTTGGATGCCCTAAGTAAATTGTCCATGGGTAGTGTGGCTTATAATGTAGAAGATGAGAAGAAGGAATTGGTTCGTCATGTGCATAGGTTGGCCCGGTTAGGTGTCCAACTAGTGGATTCCACCAAGGGTGGAGTTTTGATCCAATCATAGTTCCAAATCGTCCTATGTGGTTGATGTAAAGTCTAAGCAACACCTTGATCCTATATTGATGGAGTTGAAAGAATCAGTTTTCAACAAGTCCGTTGAGGCTTTCACCCAAGGGGGAGATGAGGTGCTTAGGTACCAAGGTAGATTATGTGTTCCATATGTTGATGGCTTGAGAGAGAAAATTTTAGAAGAGGCTCATGGTCCTCAGTATTCTATTCATCCGGGATCCACCAAGATGTACCGTGATCTACGGGAAGTCTCTTGGTTGAATGGCATGAAAAAGGATATAGCGAGTTTCGTCGCCAAATGTCCGAATTGTCAACAAGTTAAGGCCGAACACCTAAAACCTGGAGGTTTTCTCCAAGATATAAATATTCCCACTTGGAAGTGGGAGAAGGTGAATATGGACTTTGTGGTGGGTTTGCCTCGTACTCGAAGGCAACATGGTTATATTTCGGTCATTGTTGATATGATGACTAAATCAGCCCACTTCATTACCGTCAAGGTTACTTATTCGGGGGAAGACTATTCCAAGTTGTACATCAAAGAAGTAGTGAAGTTGCATGGGGTTCCTTTGTCTATCATTTCGGACCGAGGTGCTAAATTTACTTCACATTTTTGGAAGGCGTTCCAATAAGGGCGTGGTACCAATGTTAAACTTAGTACCTCTTTCCACCCTCAAATGGATGGTCAAGCGGAACGCACCATTCAAATCTTAGAGGTCATGTTGAGGGCGTGTGTCATATACTTACCACTCAAGTATTGACATGGATCCGTTTGAAGCACTTTATGGTAGGAGGTATAGATCTCTCGTTGGGTGGTTTGAAGTGGGTGAAATTGCTCTATTCGGTCCCGAACTAGTTTATGAGGTCATTGAGAAGGTCCGACTCATAAGAGGGAGGTTAAAGACGGCCCAAAGTCGGCAAAATTTTTATGCCAATGTTAGAAGAAGGGATCTTCAATTTGAAGTTGGTGATTGGGTATATTTGAAAATCTTACCTATGAAAGGTGTGATAAGGTTTGGTTAGAAGGGGAAGCTTAGTCCCCGGTACGTGGGCCCATACAAAATCTTGAAATGTGTTGGGAAAGTTGAATATGAATTAGATTTGCCAAATGAGTTGGCTCCAGTTCACCCGATGTTTCATGTTTCCTTGCTTAAGAAATGCATTGGTGATCCGGTATCATCCTTCCTTTAGACGGTTTCGGTGGAAATTTTGGACCGGCAAGTTAAGTGGTTGAGAAACAAAGAAGTAGTTTCCATTAAAGTTTTATGGAGGAATCACTTAGTTGAGGGTGCGACATGGAAGGCCAAGGCCGATATGAAGTTCGCTATCCTCATCTTTTTCCTTCTACTCCTATCTCAACTTGAGGTAAGTAGTTTTTCTTGAGTTTGGTGTTTTGGAAGTCATAGGTGCTATGAGTGTCTTTATGATTTCCCTTATGGCATGCATGTTCTTGTGATAATTCATATTTATCATAAATTGAGTTTTCTTGACAAGATATATATTCCTCATGTTGTTAGTTTGCACTTTAGTGTGATGATTGCATATTTGATTTCATGAGATGTTGTGTTGAACATGCTTAGTTATGTCTATGATGAACATGTTTTGCTATATTTGTTATGATATAGCATGTTGACTCCTTATTGTTGTGTTGAGCTTGTTTGAGATGGAGAAGGTAGTTCCTCTTAAAATGATATAAAATAATGAGTTTGGGTTATGGATGTACCTCCTACTTCCTTGTAATTCCATTGTTTATGACTTGAGAAGGAGTTGATGTTTCCTCCTATGAATTGTGCATTTTATTATGTTGCATGCATGATGGCCTGCTATTCTTGAGTCTTTATTTCCGTAAGGTGTCTAAAATGTCATTCGAGGATGAATGTTCCCAAGAGGGAGATAATGTAACACTCCGGAAAATGGTCGATTAAAGTAGAGCCTAAACGTGAGGATAAACGCCATAAATGAGCGTTATGAGGGTCAAGGCCAAAGGGGCAAGTGCAAGGCAAAGGGACCATGCCAAGACCAAAGGCCAAGGCTAGCCCCTATCTTGTAGCTATTGCGCCACATTTCACGAGTGGGAGCACGAGTCGTGGTCCTCACCACTGCTCGTGAACGCAGCTCATGGTCTTGCCTTGGCCATGAAAATATGGCCACCATTTTACCTAGCTATTGCCTCAACTTCCATGGCCATCACCACGGCCCGTGGTCATGAACATGGCTCGTTGGAGGCCTAGTGGAGTTGCCTTAGGCAATGACCTACGTGCCCCCAAGTGGCGAGGCTACTGCGTCAACGACCACGAGAGGGACCATGGCTCGTGGATCCCCTCGTGGTGATGCCTTGGGCTTGAAAGCCTCATGCCACCTTAGAGGGGCTACTACCCCAAACCATCACGGGAAGGACCACAAGACGTGGTCCTCACCACGGCTCATGAAGGTACTCGTGGCACCTGGGCGTGGTCCTTAAATGAGGGTCATTAGAGTCTTTTCCTTTTTTAGTTCAGACAATGTGAGGTCGTTTTGGGTATTTTTAGGGGTAGTATATAAGTTATTTTTAAGTCAAATTCACCCACTTTTACTCATTAATTCACAACACCCAAATATTTTCCCAAAATCCTGTCCTCTCCAATATTTCTCTCTCTAGTGTTCCTCCATTGAAGAAGCTCAAGAACATGAAAAATAGTGCTCAAGAATCCATCTGCTCAACTCCAATTCGTGGGAAATGCTTCAATTAAGGTATGGGAGTCTTGATTTATGGAAAGTTTCCTTCCATAAATCCCTTCAACTCAAATTTCAAATTGATAGATTCTTCAATAAAAACAAGGGTTTTCAATCTTGCCATTGGTTCTTCCTAAAAACGATTTCATTGAGTTAATTGTCTTATGTTATGGATGATTTGATGTTTAATGGTGATTTTCATAGTAAAACACTCCATGAACCCATGAATTACCCCATGACCCCAATTTCATGAATTGTGATGGGTGTATTGATGCAAGGAGAATACTATGAATTATGTCTATGATATTTTAGTTATTGAATATTTTTTTTATCATGCTTAATGTAGTATTTCTAGGTGTGATTGTGTGACATGATTCATGACCCTTGAAGGGTAAGTTATGAAGGTTTGTACATGTTGTTGAATGTTGTGTATGAACTCATGATACACTTAGAAAGTGAAGATCATATGACTATTGTGTAAATTGAGGTATTGTTGAAAGGCCATTCTTCCCTTACCCTTACACTTGATTATGTATGAATTGTCTAGGATGCTGATAATGTTGTTGTGTTGATTGAAAGGCCACTATGAACAATAATGTTAAAGGTTTACTCACATGTTAATGTTGATTCTAAGGTTGAAAGTACATTCTCACTTTATTGAATCTATGAGCTATTTTATGAATTTTATTGAATAAAGGGCAAACTATTCCTTCACACATGTAAATGTAATTCAAGACTAATTATGTATAATTTGGGAAATAATGCTTATCACCGAGTGGATATGGTCAATGAGGTAGAGGCCCTCCCATCAATACAATTGGCCGGGTCGTCTAGATTATTCTCATGAGATGGAAACTTCTGCGCTAATACAATAGGTCGGGTTTCTAGAAGCAATCTCCTTATCCCATAACTATGTGCCCACATAGGTCTTTAGCTAGGGGATCCACCTAAAATCTAAACATGTTAGTTCTACCTTAGGAAAGTAGGACACCTTCTTTCAGTGTGGGGCTACATGACACCGGATTTCATGTCGCTCACATGGTCTATGTCGGTTATGGTTATTCTTCCCTCTATGACAAGATAATGAATATGATACGAACTATACTTATGACTTCTTGATGATTTTACTTTGTAGGAGTGGGGGTGTGATATTCGGCAAGCTACCTTTGGTTCATCAAATGAATTCGGCATCTCGCTAATTGACCCTAAATCTTGCCGACTTGTGCTGATTCTGTGCCAGTTTGTTCTGTTAGTTACGACGAGCCCGCGAAAGCTCACCGAATGTGTTGGGCGACTCACAGAACTAGTCGGCAAGTTTTTCTACGAATTTTAAAACTTGATGTTTCACTCACCTGTTTCTAGTGCATTGGTTCGATATGTGTTGTTTGGAGATATGATCAAACCTAAAGTTCTTGGAAGGAACTAACTACCCTAAAATAAAGCAGGAGGAGTGGTTATTTCTTAAGAGGCTGCCTCGCCAGTATCAACATGACCCAAACATCCTCCGACAAGGGGAAAGGGCACAAAAAAAATGGAAGGGTCCTGTGTAGATGAGTCTGGTTGAGCATAGCTCCGACAACATAGGCATATACATTACCGACCTCACCACTTTAGAATTTTATCATGAGGATAATTCGGGGTCTAGATTGCTAGCCTCTATGTCAGAGCCACAGGATGACCAACAGAATTTAAGAAACCACCAATTGAGATCGTCTCATTATATTTTTGACTCAAGTCAATATTTGCAAGGTAAACATAAAACTAACTGATAAATGCCACAAAATCATCACGAACACCTCGGGATTCAAACCAACTGTTATTTCAGTATAAACAGAGCATTTGGAGCTTACCACACTGATTTCAAGTATGTTCACCAAGAATGTTGACCGATTTCAAACTTTCGCCAAAACTTCAAAGTGAAAATGCTTAACAAAACAAACTAAAAATGAATGCCTCAAAATTCAAACTGACAATCCCACTAGAAAAAATTGAACTTTCTGAGGTGATGGAACTATCAGAAATCACATATGAAATTAGATTCTGTGAATGTTGACTTAAGTCAACTCTTTCACTTCAAAGGCCTACTAAATGGCAAAACTCGCTCAAAACTCTTCTGACCACCTTGGGAAGCATGCCACACAATCAAACAACACAAAAAAGTTATAAGACAGGTACAAGAAATATAGTCAAGAGTTTATTGGATCCCTTAAAAATTATTTGTTTTAGGAGGATCTAATGCAGACAAACCAACTTTTTTAGAAAGTTTGAGTAACATAGGCCGCCAAAAAATATTTACTGACTTTTTTGATACGTAGATAAAATTGGTTAACTTTTTGTTGAAAAAAATTATTTAATGATTTGGAACACCTCGCAACTTTACTTGTAGAATATGGATCTTTCGTTGTAAGTATATCCTCTTAAACAAGGTAATATCCTACATGTGCTTATATGTTAAGGTTCATTCCTATGAGTGGGAAGTTTATTGGAAGTGGTTTAGGATCATAAGAGACTAAGTTGAGTTCAAAACCTTCATACTGACTATGTTTTTCATATTAGTTCATGCAAGAGTCAACTTAAAATGACCCTATATCCTAGCCTAAAATGAATTAGGTGGACCATGACCTGTCAAATTAAAGTTCTATTAGTCTTCTTTCCAACACTTAGAAGTTTGTATCATTTAGAATTTGAGTAAATTTTTATGACCGTTTTACTAGAGACTACGCCAATAAACTTTTAAGAATCTTAAACTACGAACGCCATTTACGGGCTGTAAATGGAAGTACGACCCGTAGTTTTCTATCATAAAATCAACTTCTCAAATTCATTTTTTTAAGGTTTGATTCTTACAATCCCAATTATGGATCGTAAAACCATCTATTGGTTGTACTTTGTGTTGGTGAACTCGTTTTTAGGCCTTATTTACATTGATATGAATACGAGTTGTAAACCCAATTATGAGCTATAATTTTGGCCCGTTGAATGAGCTTCATAAAAACGATTTGTAGCCTAAGTTATCATGAATCTACTTACTAGTCGTAAACTAATCTATGGTTCATCCTGTCAATACATGGATCAATCTTTAGATATCCAAATTATGACCCGTAAACCCAAGTACAAATTATTTACCATCATGAAATATGACAAAAAATGATAATGAATCTCCATACTTAATTAAAATTGCTGAATTTGGTGCTAGAAATGAACAACTTCTCGATAAGGAGTGCACAAATTGACTATTAAGTATCCAAAACTCATTGATGAGATTATCAGAATTCGATGCAAGTAGGATATTAAGGGAATAACACACGCCATACCAAGAACTCTTTTATTTCCAATATAAAAAATTTAAGCTTGTATTCGAGCCATGTTAATGGAAACGATCTTAATAGAGAGAACAATTTATTTTAATGAGATTTTAAAAAAATATGATATTTCTTAGCCTCGAAACAATAGCAGCACCGAGTGGAGACTAAAACAATAAGTGACCATTGAACTTACACACTAATAACTTCAAACATACCAAACAAAAAAATTGGAAACAAGAATATCAATTTTAGTCTTTTCAACTCTTCTTGATAAGATCAAAGAAGATGCTAACTTTTGCAACATGTTCTAGTCAAACATTTGACTTTAATAAAAGATAACTTCATCCAATATAATAAGCAAAGATTAATGTAATGTAAAAACTAAAGTGTCTTTATTAGAATTCGAAAAGAGTAACACACTCTATGAGCATAGGATTTCCCGCATCAATTTTTTCAGTTTAAGGGATTCAGAGGTTCAGACTAGTATCAACAGGGATCCCGTAGTACGTAAAAGAATATAGATTCAAAATTTATCCACTAAATCAGCTTTTAATATACATACAATAATAATTGTGCTTCAATTTAAAATAAACTAAGTCAACTTTATAAAATTATTTCAAATCATACTGTTCATATCATGAAATAATTAAGAAGCTCTAAAACTACTTAATATATTAGTAACAATAATATATACAAAATCTGATTTTACAATAAGTTGAGTCGGCTACATGAAATTATCACTGATCATATCCCTTTATTTAAACTCATATGAAACTACTATTAGCAAAAAAAATTATAATTTTTTATAGATGTTGGGGTGAGTAAGGAAGGTTATAGCTTGAGGCTTTTCACCTGCCCTCTTCGCTCACTCTCGCCCTTTAGATTGGGGCATAACGAAAAAAAAATTAAAAAAACTTTTAGGGGCCTCAAATTCATCTAAAGTTGGAGAATTGAAAAAAAAATAAAAAAATATAAGAGAAATGCATCTACAATATTGTCCTTCCATGTCTAATCACAAATATGTTGAGATGATTATATGAAATCATCACTCATCATAACATGTGTTTATCAATATTTCCAACTTTATTTTTCATATAATAGAGCCATCGAGGTACATTTGTTTTCTAAGAGGCAAAACCTCTTAATAGGAATTTAGAAGAAAAATTAAGTAACTGAAGGAAGTGTCTGCTTCACCAATAGAATTCAGCTCCATAGCTAATTCAAGATGGAGTTCTCCAAACTCATTTTGAAAAAATATCTTTTAATATTTTAGTAAATATAATAATATATTTTAAAAAAATTATAATTATGCATTGCACTTATAATATGTAGAAACAAATAATTACAAATTTCAATTAGATGTAAGGCTACTTACTTGTTCAATCTTAGCCTTTTTCTCCTGCAAAAGAAAAACAGAAAAAGAATAGTCATTCTTAGCCATAAAGGGTGATTAATTAAATATTCTTCAAAAAATAAATATCGTATAAAATAGTTTTAGTTAAATTATGACTTCGAATTAGCAGAAGTATTTGAATAATTCATCACATTTATCGTAGTATAAACATGCATGTCTTTCAAGTGTCCTAATTGACTTTATAGTATATGTCAATAAGTAATTTATGACTAAATATTTCATTCCATCAAATGATTCTTGTGATTTCAGAGGATTCTAACTATATGAGAACTAGAAAAAGTTCAAAAGACTCGATATAATAATATAATAAGTACTTATTTAATGAAATTAATATATATACCATGCAATCCTTGACAGTCAAAAGACATTTATTAAACATATGCTCCAATTGTTGAGAGTCACTAAGGCATAAACCTCAAGGTATTTCGCCAGCAACTCACTTCACATTATATTATATGAAAAAAATATAGAATATTATTAATTAATATCATCAATAATAAAGACATGAGAGAGACATTAAATATATAAAAATTATAATATAAATTCATTATACATATTGTTTGTTTTAGCTTAGTAAACTTAAGATATTTGCCCCTCGAGTTATCATCCTGGAGCTTAAAAGTTACACTCTATACCCATGGACACACTCCATTATACATCTCCGGGATTCATGAGCGCTCTTGTTAAGACTTGATCCAACACTATACTGGGGTGAGTGTCAAAATTTACTACTATATTTGTCATACCTATGTTCATGCAAAATACATATGGTGTACGCTTCTATCCATTTATCCATCGTATTACACCATCATATAACACCAAATCTAGCAAGCATAGATTGTATGTGAAATTTGTCGCATTCCCTATAAATCCATTTACTTTACTTTTCTCTCTCATTAGAAAATGCGACAAAGCACTTCAAAAGACTATCTACCTAGTCTTTTCTGTAACCTCATTTTTCCTCCCTTTGTCCTACGAGTTACATAAGGAAACAAATCTCAAAGCGGTAAATAATCAATTCATATTATCTAGGCCCAAAACAAAAAATATTACTTGTGGACTATATCGTTACCCCTTGGTATACAATCAAAAAGTATATACATTTTTCGTCATTACCGAAGAGTGGAAAAATGAGGGTGGATCACAGAGAAAGAATCTCAAGTTCTAGGTTGATAATCTTTCGAAGAGTGTTGGCACATTTTATGATGAGAGAGAAAATTAATGGAAAGAGATTTATAGAAATGACACAAGTTATACATAATATTTATGGTTGCTATATTTTGTGTTATATGAAGGTGTTATTCAATGGATAAATCTATCAGATCTTATGGACAAAATTGGATAACACATGTATTTGTTAAGAACATACGGCATGATAAACATAGTGGTAAATTATGATATTCCCCCAATATGGTGGTGGATAAAATCTCAACATGGCCGCTCAGGAATCCCGTGGATGTATAATTGAGTGTGTCCATGGGGATAGAGTGTCACTTTTAGGCTCGATGATGATTGCTTGATGGACAAATATGTTAAGTCTATTAAGCAAAAACAAATAATATGTACAATAAATTTATTTTGTAATTTTTATATATTTAATATCCATATCATGTCTTTATTATTGATAATATTTTTGAATAATACTAGTTTTTTGACACGTGCGTTGCACGTGATTACCTATTCCAAAAATATATGTTATAGTAAATACTATTATTTATTTAAGCAAAGATTTGAATAGTAAGCTTAGTACAAAATAATATTGCAGATTCTTTTGTCAATGTTCAATGTGGATCATCATATATATCTCTTAGTCACGCGACCCTATAAAGATGGTCAATGAAAATTTTTATTAGTAAAACGTAATTATGTTTATATTTATTTTAATTTGATGAGGTTCAATCATGTAATTAGTCATATTTCACTAATTTTACCTTATATATGGTATTTATTGTGTATATAAAAATTAAGCTAATACAAACTTCAATTGACGTTATTACAAGTCAGATGAACTTTTTTTCGTCTAAAGTACTAAAATATTACGAAATAGTAAATAAGTAAAACACAAGGGCATTGTTTATATAGTATGAACTATTTTGAAGCAAACTTTCTGACAATGTAAATCACATAAGTAACATTGATAAAAAAAAAGTCATTGTTTTGTCTTGACCATATAAAAAACAAATCGTGACAATTCTCTAAATTTTGGAAAAAGATATTTAGAAGCATATTTCTACATCACAAGAGAAATTGTTAACAAAAACAAATGAATTTAGACTACATCATGTTAACTTCATATATTGGAACATTACATACTAATGTATATATTAAGAACAAAATAATTATTATATCATCAAAATTATTTTTCTCAAGTACTTGAGGATATAGAATATACCCTCTTAGGATAGAATGATTTACTTCATCAAAATAGTGGTACCTCATATTCCGTTTGTAACGACCCGAACCGTCGTTATGTAGGAGAAACAAAAATCTGGGAAACATCTGGGCCCTTGTCCCGCCATAGCGGGCCAAATGCCACTAGGGCAGCGGCACCAGAGCGGGGTAGGTTTGTGCCATGGCGGGATAGGCGAGGCAGAAGATAAATTATGAGACATCCTATTTTCTCCATCTTCCTAAAATACCTAAACTTGTCGTACAATGCCGTCGAAACCTTAGAAAAGCTACTCTATGCTTGGGAAGGAAGGAGAAGTAGATTTTTATCATAAGGATGGCGATATCTTACGGATTCTTGGCCAAATTAACTGTCACGAACCCCGAAAAATAGAAAATCAAAGTCAAAAACTCTGTGCAACTTCTTGGCGCCCAGGTACGCTAGGTTTTTATGAATTGAGTACTTATCAATTTGTGCTTATTGTGTAATGTATGTAAATCAATGGAAGGATTTATAAATAGGCCTTCGTGCACTGAGTGAAATCCATGGTTAACCCTAGAAATCCAAGTATGTGGGTTTATTATGCTTTGTGAAGAGAGGTTGATGATTCTTGTTAGGTGTTTTAGAATTGCCATCATGGATAAAATTGGTTCAAGAATAAGAATATGAAATAATGAATGGAACTAGACTTATAAATGTATGCTAGATCATAAATTTAAGTGATTGAATTTGGGACTTTATGATGAATTATGATTAAACCCTAGAAAAAAGCCTTAGATGATGAATTAGGGCTAGGTAATGGTTGTGATACTAATGTTTGTCTTGCTTCTTTATGATACTTGTATGTATATGAATGTGGCATTATTGATCACACTTGATGTATATGAGATAGAAGAATGATGAATGCCAATAATCATGACTTAAATGTTTGATCTTGAGAATATACTTGTGTTTGTGATTGTGGTGTGTTGAATGGATCGGTTGCCGCGTTTCGGCATAACTAGCTCGTATCGGCTGCCACATTCCGACATAACTACCTTGGATCGGTTGCCACGTTCTGGTAGATCTATGGGATCAATTGCCACGTTTCGGCATACTTATGGGATCGGGTACCACGTTCTGGTATGATAACTGTTTGGGTTTGTGTTTCATGAGAGGACCAATGATATGCATAACTATGTAGCTTGAGAAATATGAAGATGTTTGTTGCTCGTAAATATTGATAATGTCATACATGTTCGATATATGCCTGTGACTATATGGTTGTGTTGACATATATATGTTGCACTTAGTGGATATAGGTTATAACGGTTCTTCCTTATGTTAAGCGAACTTGTTAGATATAGTGGAAGGGTAAAGTGTTCAAAGGGAGAGAAATGGATAGCAAGGGTTGGTCGTGTGTCGTAATGGAGAGAAACAGAGGTAGGATATGTGAAGTAAGTACTTAGGTCAAATTCGCATGAAGTAAGGTAATTGTGTTTAGTGGTTAGAAAGTGTGACGTAATGTACGATGTGACCATGGTTGAGTAACGTGACAAGGAAGTAAGGGTATGACATAAGTGTATAGTTGGGATGCTTGTAGTGGTAATTGGGGATTTTTTAATGTGTTAGAATGGTTAGGCTATGATCAAGAACCAAGTGTAATTTGGGGGTATTTTAAGAGCGGGCAAAGGTGGAGAAGCGAGTGGTCCATTGTGTATTTCTACTAGTTGGTTTCTTATGTTATGTGGTGGGTGTCGGGTTGACCGATGATGCCTACTTGTACGTGTGTTTTGTACTGATACTCCTCTTGCTGTATCTTTTAATGTAGTCTAGATGCAGGTTAGTGATGTTTCATTAAGTGAAGACTAATAAATTCTCCAGCAACATCAATTTTTCCTTCCGCGTGGTGGGAGCTGTGTCTTTTATTCATCTTGTCCATGTACTATTAATAGCTCTTCTACCTATTTAGACTAGACCCTTAGGAGTTGTTAAATTTCTTTTAAAGTTTTGACTAAAAGTGTGTCTATGAATATTGTTTTAAAAATCTTATTATTATATTTATCTCTGTTGCTCTTTAAATTTTCTGCATGTTTAACTATTGGGATATGAGGGTTCACTTACTTAGGTGTTAGAATGGGTGCCCGCACAACCCTGTGAGTTCGGTCGTGACAAAATGGTAACAGAGCCTAGGTTACCGATCTCCTCATAGAACAGCAAAATGTGGTCTAGACTCCTGCGGATTGGTGTGTTTATGTCCGCATCTAATCTTTAGGAAGCTAGGATGTATTCTAGGAAATTGTTCCACTCATTCTCTCCTTTCATGCGAAGTGTTCCCGATTCCAATTGGTATCTCACGATTCCAATTGGTATCTCAACAAAGTGAACCGGAAGTCGTGGTCACGACTAAAGGAAGACAAGCAAGGTAAATTGGAACTGGAAGGTTCCAATTGGTATCTGGTCTTAGGGGAGGTGTAAATGCATGGATGATCAGTAATGGTCATCCATGGAGCAAAGTAACTGATTACAAATTTGGGCTTGTCTTGAGTAGCTACTTGAATGTGTGAGTGTACTTCTTGTTTTATGAATTTACTGTGAAGGTGAAGTTGTAATTGCTTGAATATGATGAGGTGATTATGTGTACTATAATGTATGTTTGAACTTTGAATATATGCAATGTGTTGGCTAATTGATTGAAGTTATACAAGTTGTAAATGCTTGAGTGTCATGAAAATCGTGGTGAAAAGAAAATTAGAACCAGGCTGGTGCGAGGGTCTAGCTAATTTATGAGGTGATTTGAAAAATGGAATTTGGACGTGCGTCGCAACCAACTAATAATCTTGTGAATGCCTAGGTGTATCCTGGAGATGTGTAGGGATGTGGTGCGGAATTAATTAGAACGAATTTGTTCGTATATTGTGGGATTGGACTTAGAATAACCAAGGATTTCTAGTAGCTCCGAGAAGTATCTTAAAGATGTTTGGTAAAGCTGGGAACCTTTGTAGAATTTACAAAAGAGAAGAACCCTAGAAAAATCTTAGTCAAGTTCTGTTTCCATTTTGATCGTCGGGGCGGGATTTATTCCGCCAGGGCGGGACCGCCAGAGCAGGATTTCCTTTGTCAGAGCTGGATGAGGCTAGGCATAACCTCAGCCTGCCTCCCCTATTTTTCTAAACTACCCGATAGGACCCTAAATGGGATCTAAACAAATCCCTGCAACCCCAAATAGTGTTCAACAACAAAGATAGAGAGATTATAAAACCCTAAGTCTTAAATATAGGGCTCATCAGAGAGCAAAAATGAGCATCCATGTGCTACAAAAACATAGGAAAGCGAAAGATAAAAATAGTGGTCGAAAATTTACAAACCAAAAAGGGGCGAAATAATAAGTCAGATAGGCAACCCTCAGACTGGGTAGTGTCCACGTTGGAGTCAAGGTCCGCTAGGGGTATCACACCAGTCCAGGCCTCATTTAGCATAGGGAACTGCGTGTAGTCCTTCGGATCGAGTTAGGAAATCTCCTTCCGAGCGGAAACACAGGAAAAAAGATAGACCAAATAGTCTTCCACATCCAGGCTATCAGGCGATCCCTCTCCACAACCTTCCTCCTCTCCTGGTGCAGCTGGCGACCGAGAATCTAGACCTCTAGTATAATGTTGCGTGGAACCGGAGTGAAGTCGGCATATGCGCTCCTCATCCTCTTTCGGACAGCCTCCAGATCCTCTTCGACCTGTGCACCTCAGAGTGGGTCCTTGTTGTCCGAATCCAGAGCCGCCTTACTGCTGCTAGCCCTGCTCGTCCTCCTCTTGCTCCTAGAAGTAGAGCAATGTCTGACCAAAAGAGGGTGGAAGGGGGGGATCCATAGGAAGTACCTCATCAACATAAAAAAGTGGCACTCCCGCCCGCTTGCACATCGCAGTAATGAGTCCTGGTAGAAAGAAGCCTTCTTGTTACCCAGTAGAACATCTTCCACTCCGAAATGATCTGCACCCCCACATTTAACTGAATGCCCTATATAGTGCATGCCTCCACCAGAGCCAAAGGAAATGTCACGTCTGTAGGCTGCCCGATGGGCGGATCCTCCTGGTCACCAAATCTAGCCACCTCTTAGAATTAGGTGACCAATCTGTGCTAGTAATACCCTCCGCAGTAGCCCAGTATTCCTAATCCCGGCGTGTAGGCTCAATTAGAGTGTCTCTCTCAGGCACTCCAGATCCATCTCCCTCAGCTTGGCCTCGAACTCCGCATTTGCGACATCGGGGAACTCAAATACTTCATTAATGGCGGTGGCATTCAAGGGGATGTCGACTCCCTGGACTCGAATGACAGGGTAAGAGTTATCCCAGCGGACAGTAGGGAGGATGGTACAAAACTCCCTCACTAAAGTGGAACGTGCATCTAGGGTAGCCTTAGTCAGCGGAGCCCATCCGAACACCATCAGGCTGACATGAAATGCAGGCGCATTCTCCTCTATCATGTGTAGTACAAAACCCCACTCGCAACAGAACCCTGTGTTCCTATTATCATGATTCCTTTCCCGACTTGCGGCATCGGGAAACTGGGTGAATGGTAAGTGTTCTTCATTTTGACCTGCCATTAGAGAGCCTGTAGTAAGTTGAATGCAAGTTAGAACACAATAGGTTAGCTGGATGTCACTAAAATAAAAAAAGAGAAATTTATGTGTTAAGGGGTAGGCCACTGCCTGGCGTATCCCGCGGTAGCGGCCATAATCCCTCCTTGGTGGGATTATGAAGGCGCCATAGCGGGATGAACACCAGGCGTGACAATGGCGTGTTTTCATCTAGAAACCTCCATTTCGATAGAATTTCAGCAGATCAGAGTTATTTAACTACCCTAGAGCGTAAATAAGAGAGTATTTCTGTAAAATAACCCCTAAATGGGTCCTAAATTAGAGTTTTGCACCAAGAGACCATTCAACTTCCCCCCACCCATTTATGTATCGATATAACCGTGTTTATACGAAATCCTTACGCCTAGAACATTGTGGAGATGTTAGGGACATAAGGGAAGTGCCCATCCTACGTTTTTCTAACAAATCAAGCAACGTAGTTCAATTTCATAAACTACCCCAAAAACCATCTATTTCCGATCAGTTAATAGTCATGCAATTATCATTAATCAAGCAATGAAGTAAAAACGTGGGAAATGAGAAATTACCTGGAGTTTTGACATTCAGATTAGCGTATCGAGAGGATTTTGGGGAGAGTTTTGGGAGTTTAAGGGAGAAATGTGAAAAATATTTCCCTTTTCCCCTTTTACTGGTTCCCGATCTCCCGCCTCAGTGGGAGATCTTCGCCACAGTGGCCCTGCCTCAGCAGGAGGGCTACCGCTTTGGCGTGCCAGACTATATAGTTTCAACCGTCTTTTATTTATGTGTTTGCCTCGATTTTCTCTTGGTCCTTGAGCATAGTGTTTTTCGGGTGTCAAATAATTGGAAAGTCGTCATTCGTCATGGTGTTGTAGTGGACCAACTCTTGGTCTAGGAGTACTCTGAGTTATGGCGTGTGACGATCTGTGTATTAATCATTCAAGGATGAATGAGGAGTAAATTGGTATCTATTGTAATGACCCAAACCGTCGTTATGTAGGAGATACAAAAATCCGAGGAAAATTTGGGCCCTTGTTCCGCCATAGTAGGCCAGATTCCGCTAGGGCTGCGGTACTAGAGCGGGGTAAGCTAGTGCCAGGGTGGGATGGGTGAAGCAAAACATAAATTACGAGAAATTAAATTTTCTCCATCTTCCTAAAATACCTAAACAAGTCGTAAAACACCCTAGAAACCTCATAAAAGCTGCTCTAAGCTTCTTTCCGAGAAAAAGATTTATAACGTAAGGATGGAGATATCTTGTGGATTCTTGGCCAAATTCACCGTCACGATGCCTGGAAAACCAGAAATCGAAGTCAAAAACTCCATGCAATTTCTTGGCGCCCAGGTAGGCTAGCTTTTATGAATTGAATAGTTATAAATATGTGCTTACTGCGTAATGTATGTAAATAAATGGTAGGATTTATGCGTAGGCCTTCATGCACCGAGTGAAATCCATGGTTAACCCTAGAAATCCAAGTATGAGGGTTTATGCTTTGCGAAGAGAGGTTGATGATTCTTGTTAGGTGTTCTACAATTTCCATCATGGATAGAATTTGTTCAACAATAGGAATATGAAATCATAAATGGAACTAAACATATGAATGTATGCTAGATCATAAATTGGAGTGATTGAATTTGGGACTTTACGATGAATTATGATTAAACCCTAGAAAGAAGCCTTAGATGAGGAATTAGGGCTAGGTGATGGTTGTGATACTATGATTGTGTTATGTATGTTTGTTCTTCCTTCATTATGATACTTGTATATATATGAATGTGGCATTATTGATCACACTTGATGTAAATGAGATAGAAGAATGGTGAATGCCATGAATCATGACTTAAATGTATGATCTTGAGAATATACTTGTGTTTGTGATTGTTGTGTGTTGAATGGATAGGTTGTCGCGTTCCGGCATAACTAACTTGGATCGGTTGACACATTCCGGCATAACTAACTTGGATCGGTTGCCACTTTCTGGCATAACTATGGGATCGATTGTCGTTCTGGCATCCTTATGGGATCGGGTACCACGCTCCGGTATGCTACCTATTTGGGTTTGGGTTCCATGAGAGGACCAATGATATGCATAACTGTGTAGCTTGAGAAATTTGAAGATGTTCGTAAATGTTGATAATGTGATAAATGCTCATATATGCCTGTGACTATATGGTTGTGCTGACATATATATGCTGCACTTAGTGGATATACGTTATGACGGTTCTTGCGTGTGTTAAGCGAACTTGTTAGATATAGTTGAAGGGTAACATGTTCAAGGGGCGAGTAATGGATAGCAAGGGTTGTTCGTGTGTCGTAATGGCAAGAAACAAAGGTAGGAAATATGATGTAAGTGTTTAGGTGGAATTCACTTGGAGTAAGGTAATTGTGTTTAGTGGTTAGAAAGTGTGACGTAATGTACTTTGTGACCATGGTTGAGTAACGTGACAAGGAAGTAAGTGTATGACGTGAGTGGATAGTTGGGATGCATGTAGTGGTAATTGGGGATTTGTTAATGTGTTAGAACGGTTAGGCTATGATCAAGAACCTAGTGTAATTTGGGGGTATTTTAAGAGAGGATAAAGGTGGAGAAGCGAGTGGTCTATTGTATATTTCTACTAGTTGGTTTCTTTTGTTATGAGGTGGGCGTCAGGTTGACCGATGATGCCTACCAGTACGTATTTATTGTATTGATACTACTATTGCTATGTCTTTTGACATAGTTTGGATGCAGGTTGGTGATGTTTCACTAAGTGAAAACAAAAAAATTCTCTAGCAGCTTCTATTTTTCCTTCCACATGGTGGGAGCTGTGTCTTTTATTATTCTTGACCATGTACTATTAATAGCTCTTGTACCTGTTTAGACTAGACCCTTGGGAGTTGTTCAATTTCTTTTCATGTTTTGACTAAAAGTTTGTTTAAGAATATTGTTTTAAAAATCATATACTTATATTTATATCTGTTGTTCTTTAAATTTTCCGCATGTTTAACTATTGGGATGTGAGGGTTCTCCTACTTAGGTGTTAGAGTGGGTGCCCGCATGGCCCGGTGGGTTGGGTCGTGACAACGCTAAACTTTTAACTCACTCAACGTTAGTAAGTAACACAAAAAATTTAAAATACAAGAAGAAGAAGAAGAGTAGAAGATTAAAAACAATTGTGGTTGAAAAAGGAGAGAAAACCCCTCTATTTATAGTTAACAAAGGGTAGTATGAACAAATGTTTTTGTCTCTTTTCTGAAAAGTCATGACCTTTCCAAGAAATTACAGCCCTTTGGAAAAGTCACAACTTATTGAAAAAGTCACAATTCATTGGAAAAGTCACAACTCATCGAAAAATCACAATCCTTTGAGAAAAGTCACAACTTATCGGAAAAGTCACAACTCATATGAAGAAATGTTTTTGTGTCTTATCCAAAAAGTCATGACCTATTCAAGAAATCACAACCCTTTGGAAAAGTCACAACTTACTGAAAAAGTCACAACTCTTTGGAAAAGTCACAACTCATCACAAAATCACAACCCTTTGAGACAGGTCACAACTTATCGGAAAAGTCACAACTCATCGAAAAAGTCACAACCTAAGTTAGGTATATTATAGTAATTTAACATTTAAGTTAGGAGTTCAAGCTTTTAGGGTAATATAAATGTAGATTCTATATGTTTTTCATATAATATAATGTGAAGTAGGTTGCTAGCAAAACACCTTGAAGGTTTGTACTTTACTGACCTGCAACAATTGCAACATATGTTTAATAAAGTCCTTTTTGAGTGTCAAGGATCACATGGTTTATATGTTAATTTTGTTAATTAACTATTTATTATATTACAGTACTGAATCTTTTGAATTGTTCATGATTTTCATATAGTTAGAATCCTCAGAAATCACAAGAATCATTTAATGGAATGATATATTTACTCATAAATAACTTATTGACATGTACGATAAAATCAGTTAGGACATTTGATAGACGTGCATGTTTATACTTCATAACTGTGATGAATTACTCGAATACTTTTTCTAATTCAAAGTCATGAGTTCCACTAAAAGTATTTTATACAATATTTCATTTTGAAGAATAGTTAATTTATTACCCTTTACGGCTAAAATATGTCTTTGTTTTTTGGCAGGAGAAAAAGGCAAAGAATGAAAACGTACGAAGCCTTAAATCTAATTAAAAATTTTAATTATTTGGTTCTAAATAATATAAGTGTGATACATAATAATTATTTTTTCTTAATTTTATTATTATATATACTTTTGATTTACTAATATATTAAAATATTTTAAAAAAAATTTATGTTGGGGTGGCCACTAGCTAGAGTCGATTAACACTTACTCCTAAGAAGCACATACTTCTAGCATAAGGAGAATTCTAGTAAAGGTCTCAAGCATCTACTAACGGGTGAGACTTCATCCCAAGGTTCACTCGATGCTAAGTAAACTTTCATTGGAAAACAATCATGAATAATAAAATTAAATTCAATGGAGCTCATAAAAAATCATAAAACCCTAGAGTTTATTTAGATTCATAAATGAGAAATTGAGCTTTCTTTAGGACTTAAATGGATGAAGAAAAACCCATTGATGTTACCACATACCTTGATGAAAACACTAGATGAATTGATTAATGGAGACTTAAGATCCTTCGAACCCTAGATTTGGTAAGGAATAAGACTTGAGAGAGAGGATTTGGAAATGAAGAGAATGAGAGTGAATGCGGAGGTTAGGGGTTTTAGCAATTACTTATACTCTTAAAAATAAGCCTAAGCTATGTAGTGTATTAATTATAAGAGTAGGAAACACCAAACCACTCCTAACTTAAAACTATAAAACAAGTTCTACGTGTTTGTCTAAGGTACGTACATACTTCTATGGACTGAACTATCCACTCCTGCATTCCAATTAGAGAAATTTCAAGTCTTTGATGAAAAACAGTGGTAAACAATCCATAAATCATAGATCATCATATGATACGTACAATACATCCGATCAACCCAAGGCACTAAAATTACAAGTTTCTAAGGAAGAAGTCCACGAGACGGCCAAGGACCCGTATACCAAACAACAAAGTCATACTCTTGGTTCGTAAAATGAGGCCTAAGGCTTGACATTTTTGAAGATTCTAAACTTCAACACCACGAGCCTATCCACAACCCATACATTGATCCACAAACCATAATATCAACTCATAAACACTCAACCAATGTTTTAGAATTCTATGTGTCGACCACGACTAGGTTCCAAGAACCATAGATTATTCCACAAACTGTACACGTAGTTTGTGAAACACAACACTAACAAATTTACACCATATATTCTACAACTTCTACTTCAATCTAAGTTAGGCGCTTATGAGGTGTTACATGTACGATGTAGAAAATTTTAAAAATAATAAGTCGTTGTATGAGGTGTAGTTACAAGCTACCTTGTCAGTTAGTATTAACATAATGAAATGATGATAAAATATGATATTAGGACATTAGGATACAAAATTATATTTGGATAAGCAATGACAGTTTTGTATCATTTTAGCCATTTTGCAGATTGACGAAGAGTTGAGTTTTCTTCTTTGTTAAAATTTCATAAGATGGTGACATTAATGAGATAGCTATCACATACAACAAATGAAATAACCCAAACGGTATATTTATAGGGATACTTACAAATATAAAAATTACACGGTTCAAACAACTAATTTGCAATGTAGATATAAAGATGATCTAAGTATACACAACATATACACGTGTTATGTATAGGTGCATATATTATATGTACAGTACGCATATGTATATTTATTGGTTGTCTTAAGATAAACATTTAAGTGATCGTGCATTTGCATGGGGTGCCTATTTAAATCATATGAGATTGTGGTAATCAATTCGTGTATAAATTTTGGTTTTATATACCGAAGGAGTTGGGTGCTTTAATGGTTCTTAACATAACTTTACATCCATAGATTTAATGAAAAACCCAATCGGACTATTCAAATGTTGAAGGATATGCTCTGGGCGTGTGTGATAGATTTTTGTGGTCATTGGGATCAATATTATCATTGGAAAAGTTTATTATAACAACAATTACCACTTAATAATACGGATTGCTCCATTTGAGTACTTATTTATTAGGAGATATCATTGTCCAGTGGGTTGTATCGATGTATTTAAGGTCAAGCTCAGGGATACATATCTATTAAGAGATTCCTTAGACATGGTCAATTGGAATCAGGAAAGACTCCTCACAACCTAGAGCAGACGAAAGAGTAATATAGATCGGAAGGATCATGATAAAGATTTCATTGTTGAAGAGAAGTTTTTGTTCAAAATATTATCTTCGAAATGTGGTATTATGTTTTTGATGAATGACAAGGAAACTCCTATATCAATTGGTTTTTTTTTGGCAATTCAACCCATTAGTGAGGTCACCTATGTGTTTGCTATGCTAAAAGACTTATCAATTATTAATTCATTATTCCATGTTTTTTTGTTAAAGTACTAGAGTGATAACTTTTATGTTATCCAATGGGACTTGTACAGTTAAAAAAGTATTTTGCTTTAAAGGAAAAGCCTATAGTTATTATGGATATTCAGGTTGAAAATCCACCAGTTAAGTTGAGATGAATATGCAGAATTTATATCCTAATCTTTTAGAAAGTCCAGATACTCGTTATCTCTTTACGTTCAAGGAGAGCGTCTATTTTAGTAATTGAGGATGAAACGACCATCCTAATCGTTTTATGAATTTTACCTAGCTAAACATTCTCATAGCTTTTATATCGTTATTTATAACCTGTAGAGATTAAAGACACAATTTTTGAGGCCATCAAATGAGTTTAAGAAAAAAAAATAGGTTATAATGGAATAGAATAGTGCAGATAGGTTATAACCTGATGTTTTAGAAAGGAAAAAAATTTATATATTGCACACTCGAAGATGATTATTTTTTTTTTTTAGAGGAGAATGTAGTGACCCATATTTTACAAGTTATATGAGCAAAAATTTTATGAACAAAACACCCGTGAAATATGAGTCACTACATTCGCTTCCACTAAAAATAATGTTCTTCTTCGAGTGTCCAAAAATTGTATATTTATTCAATATGAAGTATTTTTCTTCTAAACTCATTTGATCACCTCGAAAATCATGTCATCAATCTTTACAAGTTATAAATCACCTTTAAACGCTGTAAAATTAATGAAAAGATTAGAACGGTTGTTACATTACAATAGGTAAATAATTTGAGTTTTCCTTATTTCTTACTATAGGTTTGCTCTAAATTTCTAAAGAAAATGTTGAAACGTGAAAACTATATAATGGTTAATCCTGCTGCTCGAAAGTCATATAATGGTTAAGCGGTCAAGATACTAATAGTGTAATTGTGTTATTGGGATCACTAAAGGGTGTTGGAGTAACGACCATGAGGAAACTGGCACTTGAATCATAACATAGGCAGAAAATCTAAGAGACATATTTGCAATTACCTAAGTCCTCAGGAAAGTCGGAAGAAATTTATCTCAAGGATTGTAATGTACTTTAAACTGCATGAAAATTCTATTGGCAATATGAAGAGCTATATGAAAAGAATATGTGAAGTTTAAACCCAAGCTTCTAGGATAGACCAGGAGACAAAGGGTCTTTTTGTCGAAAAGATTGATGAACAATGATCTAAATATCTTGAAAGTCTCAAAAATGAAAACTGTGAAAGGAACAAAAATTTTGTGTTTTAGATAAGAAATAAATGTTTTAACAAAATCATAACTTTATGAACGGTTTAAATTTGATTTTTTCTACAACAAGAACTCATCAGTAACCTAAAATGATCTGAACAACTAAAAAGTAAAATGTACTCATAAAATGATGAACATAAAAGTTATGACCTTAGTCTCCATCAACAATCCACTTAGAATAGTCATGATTCAACTTATGGTTCAAATTATGATAAAAAAGTACAAGGTATTTATCCGAAAAACAATGACATTTTGTCATTAAGAATATATTGAAACAATCTAAATCAAGGATATTGAAGCAAACTCGAATAAAATCATAAATTCAATACACGGAATACACAATAAGAATACTATGGAGGAACCAATATGAAAGCATACCATATAAATACGGATGTTGTTAATTAGGATATCCCAATGTATTCGTTCAAAATTTTTTTCTGCAAAGAATAAATGTAATAAAAATATTTAGATTAAGAATTTATACATGGAATATTTAATTAATGTGTTATTGCATGCATAATGTAAATGTTGAACTAACAAAAGTCTGTATATTACATACCTGCCAATGAACACCAATATAAAATATAGAACAAGATATAAAAAACATATCTCATCAAAACCGTAATCTACGCAAAACAAAAAGCATTACTAGTCTCTCTACCAAAAATAACATTAGGTCGTAAAGTAAAATGATATGGTAAATGTAGAGTTTTGAAATCAAAGACACATAATTCTCTTTATCATTTATTTATAGAAACTTAAACCTTACCTTTTATGAATTACATTGAGAAGTATAAATTTAAAAAAAGACCACAATTGGGCAACATTTGTACATTACGTATTCCTTCTATTAACCTTTATTTTATTTTAGTTTTCACCAAGAACGTTCATTTTTCCTTTTTGGTTGAGAAAGGAGATGAGAGAAGGTACAAGTTCACATGTTAAGAAAAAGGTACAAGTTCAATGGTTATAAAAAAGGATGAAGTTCACAGGTTAAGAAAAGGGACTGGATCTCAAAAAATGGAAAGAAAGGAAGAGAGAACCATTCTCCATATTTTTTCCTTCCTTCATAGAGGTTTTGTAAAATCTAATGTTTTAGAAAACACAAGACTCCTTTGATACAAACCTTAGAAAAAAATTTAAAAATATATAACCAAACAAAAATTGAATAACAAATACCATAGAAATGATATTCTTCTCTATACACTGTTGAAATCTTACAAAGATTGACAAAGAAGATTTTGGAAGGGCAAGACTCCATGGATTAACCATACTCTTAACAAAAGTGATATTACCAAGAATAGATTACATATAGTATGTATAGGGGTTATAAAGAAAACTCTAAATTAGATTATACACCACAAATTAATAAATGCGACTTATTTGATGACAAGTTTCATTTTTTCTTAATAAGGAAAATAACTCAAATAAACTATGAACTGTAAAATTGTTGGTTACTTTTGTAAAACACATACTCCTACTCATTGTCCTTAACAAAGCGCAATCTCAACTCAAGTATTCAATGGATCTTTCTGTTGGAGTATAGAGTTCATATACACAACAAAACTATAATCATGAATCAAAATAGTTACAGATTAAGATGATTACAAAAACTCCAAAATTAATTTAAGAATACTAATTAACCTCATGAAGGTTTTGCTGAATTTGTTCAACCTTGATGAAAATCAAGTTCTTCGGCCTCTACTAATTCCTAACAAATCTCTGTCAACTAGTGACTTGTGTGGGCAGGGATTTTCAGAAAATGAAATGGATTCTTTCCTTCTTTGGAAGACCTCTATTTAACCATAATTTTTAACAGAAGAGAGGGAGAGTTTGGGGAAAAACACTTACAAGCAATTAGGGGGAATTAATGGTAATTTAAAACCCATCAAAGCCAAAATTATTGTATTCCAATTAATAGAAAAAATCCATTTTTATATCAGATTTTTAATTATTTAAAATAATTTATGATGTTCAATCCAGAAGACCAATACAAGATACTTTTTCTAGAACACCTTATATTTCTTTTTTGAAACTTGTTAATTAGGAAGGCATAGTAGCAACCAAAGACTTTTTAATTGAGTCATTAAATTACGATAGTAAATCGAAAATGAATGAGTTGTCATATCACAAAAAATTACACATTATTCAACTAAAAATATGTAGGTGCACTTCTTAATTAAATATCGAAATCAACCATTACATCTTATTTAAATCTCCATGTTAGAACTACCGACATAATCAATTAAATTTTTTTTGAAAATTTAATTCATTGACTAATTTAGTCCTTTTTTATTTGGCAGATATAGAATCCCCCAGAAGGATTTTGAAACAAAAACTTGTAAGTAATAATAAAGGGGTGTCTCCTATCTCAAATCTGAGACATGTCTCTATCAACTATTAATTATTTTACTAATTTGATTTGTTATTGACCAATATTTGATTAGGAATTTATTGACTCATAATAGAGGCTCACCTTTCAATAGATTAAAATAACAAATCAAACTACATAGATCCTAATAATTATTTCAACGAAAAGAGTATATGTCACGACTCAGGGGTACCCCCTAGATGTAACAAGGCGTATTCAACCCCGAAGGGTCTCATACATGCCCCTTAGAATAGTATAACATAAAATAATAAAAAAGTGCGGAAATTTTAAAACTTTTTCCATACAATCGAAGTCTTTTATAAAGGCATGCGGAAGTCTATAACACTTTGTGTCAAACCATATAAAACAACATGAATAAATCTTTGGGACGCAGCCCATACAAAAATCTAAAATGTAAAAGAAAGGCATAAATGAAAGGTAGGTAAATCCTCGATGCTATGAGGACTCCCCAAATCTTCAACTCCTTGCTTCTACTATGAACCTAGCCACGAGGATGGAACTCAAGATCGTCGGACACTACATTAGATAAGAATGTACGTAAAAGTATGTGTTAGTACAAAATGTACCAAATATGATAGCTAGCATAACATCATAGGAGCATAACATAAGGGTTAGTCAACATAACATATATGCCATAATCATAAGAGATACTTTGTAAAACATTAACTATAAGAATAAGAGACAACAACATAGTCATAGGCACAATCTCAACATAGGCATAATATAAGCATTTGTCAACCCTTAGTCCTTCATATCATAAGATGAATACTTCATAAGTAGCTTCAAGTAAGAATTTTGCAATGCTTGGATAAGACCCCATAATCTCACCCATGCTAAGTACCACTTTAGGTCACCATAATCATACTTCTTGGTTGGGGACTAGTACTTCTTTTAAAGCATTGGAAGACTAGGATATAGTTCTTTAAGCATATCTTAGTCCCTCTTCTTTACTTTTGAACACTATGAGATACTTCTTCAAACATCTCTTTGTTCAATATTATCTTGAACACTATGAGATACTTCATTAAGTATGTCTTAGTCCATTAATGCTTTTGAACACTAGGAGATACTTCTTCAAGTATGTCTTAGTTCATTGGATACGGATATTGCTACTAGAAGCACGGACTCCACTAGGTGAAGGCTTCCATCTCATGAGACCTACTTTGGGAAAACCCGCGGGACCCTACTATGTGAGAGTTCCCCCTTAATTTGGAACACCAAACTCAACTAGGTGTGAGCCTCCTTTATTTTCGAAGCCCTGACTCAACTAGGTGTTAGCCTTCATCTTATTGTCTATATCCATTCGGGGCAGAACATACACCCCTTAAACTATTTATTAAGCCTTACTTTACTCATTACTCATGGAGGGATGTCCTTGACAACCAATCCATGTTTTAAGTGATTCTATAACTTTTTGCATTCAAACATTCATAAGGTAGATGAAGTGTAAAGTCCTTCCACAACAACTATACCTAATAGTCTACCATCATCATATCAACTTCCATCTTAGGGCCTTAACATACATAATTCATCATATTAGCTTTACCTTCAAAACCCTGGAAGTCGACATTCATAACTATAAGCCTTACTCTCAATAGCTTACTTCTGAAAATCATCCTATGAACGTAGATTACAAGGAATTCTAATCACATACTTCATTTTTAAGTGATTCTAATTATATATCATCGTAAACGTTCAAAGTCAAGCATTACTAGTCATGATCCATCATATATACTTCAATCCAATTCAATTCATGTCTACACGTTTTTACTCTCAAGAAATTACCTCACATATCATCAACCCTAGAAGATCATTTCTCTAAATACACAATTTTCCTTTCTTAAAGCATTTCAATTTCATCAATTAGACTAGTGTTAGGCATGGAAAACATGTAATTTCATCATAATAACATGATTCACTACTAATTCAGTCATAAACTATCAATATCCACTCAATTGGATCCATATTCAACTTAACCCATGATATTGGAAGAAACCCTAACTTTACTTGGGGTTTCATCTTCACAATTGGAGGATTTCTAGGGGACTGCGTGGATGGAAGAATCCAAGGATGAATAAGCTATCATACCTTGGATACAAAGCTCTCACAAAGCATGGAATATTGGAGGAATTTGACCTAGCTTGACCCTCCTCCTCCTTCTTCTTCTTCTTTCTACAGAGAGGATTTCTTGTAGAGAATTGGGTTCTTGTTGGTGAGCTGAAATAATAACTAGGATCAATGAATATAGGTGTCTAAAGTATTTATATAAGGTGTCTAAACTAGGGTAAAATTACATCACTTAATAACTAATTAATTCCAGAAAGTTCCATAAAACCCCTACTTAACAGTTTGAAACCAACATTTTGCCTCACCGACGATACCACGCCCATGGGCCATGGGTGGACCCATGGGGCATGGTGGTCAAGCGTGGGTGGTGGTCTGCAACACTAATTTTTGGGACCCTAACCCACGACCCCACACCCACGGGGCATGGGTCTCTTCATAGGTGAACTGTTCTAGGTAGTCTGCTAGGGTCCTCCTCAAGGACCCTTGGTTGGTCCTTGGGGAGTTGTACCTTGATGTTCTAACACGTAACTCTATATTTTTAGGTACTAGGAGGTACATTAATAAATCTAACCCTCTTGTTAAGCTCTAGTTTAGCCTGCTAGTTTTTGGGGTGTTATAGTTTAAGTACACGTAATGGACTAGAGAAGATTTATATAAATATTCAGAATATAAATAAACATCACTAATTTTTCCATTCAATACACATGAAATGTACTAGCACGAGAAGTTGAAATTTTACTTTTCCCATGATTAAGATCGGATTATATTTAATAATATCCTAAAATCATAGAGATTTTTGTCCAATTATGAGTATGATTTTTACATAATTGAGTCCAATTTAATTCAATAAATAGTGTCCTCAATGCCTATTTATGTTCTTAATTAATGATATTTTTATACTTTGTAACTATGAATATTAAAGAAGAAGGCAAGGATGAATCTATGAAAAATAGACCAAAAACATTGAAAAAAGTGTAAACTCTTAGCTGGGATTGCCTAAAACAAAGGGCAGATCACCCAATATAACGAGACACTTGTAATGACCCTCCAGGTCATTTTTGAGTTAATGCATTCATTTCGGCATTTACAGCGTTCCTATAGCAACCCCAAGACATTTATGATTTGCTGTCACTAATTGTTCGCTCTCCTGGTCGTTCGTTTGGACTTTGGGCCCATTTCCCTGTTTGGAACTTTTGAACCTTAAAAAGTTGACTTCAGTCAAAATATCATGTTAACGACCTCAGGACGGAATCTTGATGGTTCCATCAGCTCCGGAATGGCCAAATTAGGTTGGGAGACTTTGGTCAACATTATTCCAAAGCACACTCAAATTAAAAATATGTCAGCGCGGTTAGTTCCAGAATGTCGAGTTTGTTCTAAAATAACCCTTCGTTTGCTTCCCAAGGCTTCCCATCTAATCTCGAGGACCATTTTGGAATTTGGGTGTGGAACCCACTTTCAGTCAAAATGACCTTGTATTAGAATTTTACTGCGCCACTAAGCCCGGAACGTCAAATTTAGTGGGGTAGCATTGTACGTTTGCACGCACGGGATTCCTAACAAATTTTGAGCACCCCATCGGAGTCTTTAAAAAAATAGGAAAGACTGGAATCTGGTGCAGCCCTTTAGCGACAAAATTTTGGGCTTTTAACGACCAGAGTTTGACTTTGAGTGATCAGATTCGTCTTTTAAAAGCCCCTTTTCGGCTTTAAGCCCTCAAAGCTCTAAATTTTGTGGTTTTCCTATGGGAACACAGTGGTGTGATTGGAATGTACTGGGGAAGCTTTATTTAAGGCATTTTCTTTGTTTTAGCTACTTCCCTCCTCCCGACTTTTCTCTCTGATGGAAGTTTTGATTTCTTGAGCTACGGAGCTCCAGTTTAGGTGACTCAAAGTGCTGGGTGTTCGTGTGGATTGTGGATTCGCTCAGAGAAGTGTGAAGATCTATGTTTTTAGGTAATATCTTCCCCAAAGGACCGGTCCTCTTCTTCATTTTCCAGATAAATCGAATTTTCATGGCATGATAAAATTTCATTAGTTCTGATCCTCAAATTGTGTCCGATTTTGGGGTGCAAGTTCCATATTATTTTTATACCCTTTTTACGATGTCAAATTTGGGATTCGCATCGCGGGTCCCATAATCCTGTTTTAGGCCCAATTTTGGGTCAAACTCTGAAAATTATCGTTGTGATTCTATTTTTATAGCGTGGCAGCGTTCTAAGGCTGTACGGAAGGGAAAGGCTTCGATTACGTGATTTTGAGCGTACGCGGTCTGCCTATAGGTAGGCTACGGCTTCCCTCTCCATAGATTGAGCATGATTTAGAATTTGTATGTTGATTTGTGTGATTTTGGGGGTAGTTGGTGTTTGAGTGTGCTAAATTCCTAGAAACAGTGACTTAGGCTCTAATTTCGGGTACTCCAGATTATTGAAGCATGTCTAATGTAATTATAGATCATCCGTACCTTTTGGTCCTCCCTTTTTATGGCTTCTGTGTATATTTGAAAGCATGTTTGGCCTTAGTCTAGCCTTTGACTAGTGATTTCCATAGAGTTGTGTATTTTAGAGTTGTTAGGCCTTGAAACATCTCTGATGTTGCTTCAGATCGCTTAGCTCCCTGTAGACTGATATAACACACTTGAGTCTAATAGTCTAGGCCTTAGCCAGGTAGTAACACCGCTCTTGGAACCTTATCCATAATTCCTTGTCCCGTCAGTTCTGATTTATTTGAATTCTTGGTTTGGAACCTACTCGACGATTCTGGTTGGATATGGTTAAGGCTGGATTGATTTATTGATGGCACTCGATTTGGGGGTATTCCCCGTGACGCTCGGTTGACAACTGATCTTACTTCTAACCAACTCGCCTCTACTCATGGTTCAAGTCCCTAGTTCACTCCATCGGGCGGTGTTCAAGTTCTTGCCTTGGTATATATAGCCGTGGTTCAAGTCCATCGCCAGTTTTAGTCTTTGTTTAAGTCCATAGCTACCTTATCCTTGGTTGATGTCCTTGGTCATATTTGATGTGGTTCAAGTCCACAATTATCTTAGCCTTGGTTCAAATCCTCGGTTAATCCAAATCTCGGTGCAAGCCCTTGGTCATATTTTATGTAGTTGAAGTTCACGCTTTTCCTTAGCCTTTATTCAAGTCCTCGATTACTCCAAATCTCGGTTCATGTCCTTGATCATTCATCTTCCTTCACTTCAAGTCCTTATTTTCCTATTATTTTTTGGGTAAGCTTTGGGCACATGGATTAGTTCGGTTCAAGTCCAAAAAGTTGTGGTAATATTTGAAACTTCATCGGATCATCTTACTTCATTTCAACTCTCTCTTCTTTGCACCTGTCGGTTTAGGTTTTACCTTCATATTGTGCACGAGCTTACCCTCTGGGTTCTGGGAGCCCGGTAAGATTTAGTTAACTACTCTCCTTCTCTTTGCATGTGAGTACAGTCGTGTACATATCTATTAGATGTTCCCTCCTACTTATTTCTGTTAGTATGTTAGATTCTCACATTTCATATTACATTTTCTTTTCTTGCTCACTTGACCCATAATGCCTACTGGATACCTCTTGTTTTGGTACTCATACTATACTCTGCAACCGTTTTCATGATGCAGGTATGAGCACTAGCTATCGGCGTTGATTTCGAGTGAACTGCAGTCATATTAGGAGACTAGGGTGAGCACATAACGTCCTGGATTTTCCCGTCTCATTCTGTATTTATATATTGACTTGTCATTTTATTTTTGACAGTCATGTTTCTGTGGTCCACTTTTGGGACTCGTACTCATTTTGTTTGTAGCTCGGTACTTGTGACTTCCAGGTTCTGGGAGGGATCTTTTATTTGTATATAGTTTTGGCTTGCTTCCGCCGTTCCATTAATATTGTGTTGTTGGGTTTAGTTTTCTACCCTCAATCCCATTACTAGTTGTTCTAGGATGCGGGTTAGCTTGGCTACTAGTGGGTTATAGTAGGCGCCATCACGACTTGAGGAATTGGGTTGTGAAAACACCACCTAAAGTAACAATTTTCATATGTTAGAATATTCAAGGTAAGACGATGAAGTAAAGTATAAATGGTGATTCGCCAGAATTAGTTGGGCTAGCTAAAAGTTCTATCGCCAAAGGTGATAGGTTTTTCAGTTAGAATGAAGACTAAATGGGCGAACAAAGGTGGTAATTGACAATTTTCCAAATGTGAAAGGCTAACTCAATCTAGTTCGCCTTCTATGGTTCAAACACATGAAGTCAAGAAAGGGCACTGGATAACAGAACAACGATCTGTTGAATCATGTATGCGAGCCCGACTAATGTCGTTGATCAGGTCGCACAAGGAATTTCACCAAAACAAAAAAATGGAGAATTTATAAATAGCTCAATAGAGAGAAAAAAATATCCTTTACCTATTCTAACTTTTTCATATTGAGAAATAGAATTTTCCTACTTTTTATTAGTTTTGGGGTTTTGAACAATATTGTAATTAATAATTGAGGGTTCAACTAAAAGTGGGTATTGCTAATTATTGCTGATTATCAATTCCTCAATGGCTGAAAACATAATTGGTATAATCTATTTTCTCCTTCTTCAGTTTGGCTAAAACCATTATTGTAGGGGTGTCAATATGAAGTTGGGTGTTAATTTAAATTATGTTGTCTAGTGTCTTGCTCTATTTTTTTCTGCTATTCACTCTTGTATTTGAGCTATTTAGCATGGGGTGTATTTATAGGTTAATGTTGCAAACTTCATACCAGCTTACATCTTTGATTGATGCTCAAAAAAGATTAATTGACGTGAGTAAATACCTTAATACTTCCAAATTGGGTTTGATTCTTCGTAGTTTGATCGAAAGATTTATTGTAGTCCAATTCTAATTGCCAAATTGCTTGAAAGAGAGTTTTTAGTATGATATTGGGTTAATTTGTATTTTACATAGATGTGACCGCAAGAAGATTTTATGATATGATGCTTTGAGGTCGGAAAAAAAATTGTGACGTTAAAGACTACCCAACCTATCTATGTTTGTCTAGAATTATTTATCAAGCACTTGAAGCCCTATTTTATATTAGTACCAACTCTCACACCCCTAGAGTATCCTTTATTTGTTTAAATCTCTATTTTTAGTTGAATTTTCATCACTGATTCCAAAATCCTTATATTAAATTTGGTGAAGTTTATCCACCAACTTGTTTTAATTTCTACGATGAATTGGTTTTCATTTTAATTTTCTCATTGAATTTTTAAATTTAGATCACTCCTTGTGGGATTCGACCACAACTCTTTTGTTGGATATTTATTTTTCTAGGGATTTTCTTACTCATTTAATTGTTTTAGTTAGTAATTTGAGTGATAAAAAAAGGCACTTCTACTAGGCAGTAGTAGCTAAAATTCAATTTGTGAAATTGTTTTTTTGTTGTAGAAAACATTGTTGTTTGGTTGTTCTTGTGTCTGTTTTTGCAAGTAGAAATATGAGTGAGAATTGAAGTAATGATGCTAGTCACTATGGGTAGAATGATAACATGGGAGATATGAATGTTGTGTATGTTAATGTCGTCAAAAGTATAGGAGAAATCTTGCTAATTCCTACAACTAGGAGAGCTATGTTTTATCTAATCAGATATATGTTGCAATTGTTCCAGATAAAAGGAATGTTTGGAGGTCTTTCTCATTAAGACCCTCATGAGTATCTCTGAAATTTGGTGGACATTTGTTGGCCTTTAATCTTTAAGGACATCTCACAAGAATCCATAAGTTTGAGGTTGTTTCCTTTCTTCTAATAGCAACCAGGAGGATGGCCGACCTAACAAATGATTCCATAACTTCATGGAAAGAACTATAGAAACGTTCCTTGAAAGATTTTCCCTCTTTCGAAGATGGTTAAACTTAGCATATCATCAAGAATTTCAAGAGAGTAGAAAGTGAACCTCGCTATGACAGTTTGTTGCGATTTAAAAAGTTAGTGTTACAATATCCGATACATGAAGTTTAGACAATTTATTTCTACAACATTTCTATCATAGCCTTGATAAATTAAACATGAAATGGAGAACAACTTATCAAAGGAGGGATAATGCAACAACTATTTGTTGTGGCAACAATGTTGCTTGATGATACACCCAAGACAAACCGAGCATGTCTTGTTAGGGAGGATCAAATATCTTCTCAATAGTTTCGTATGACCAAAGAACATATGGATATGAACTAAGAGCGTGATAATTACATGGCCAAGATGATGACTCTACTTGACTTATTAATCAAACATGTCCTTGGGGTGGATTGATATCGGTAACCATAGTTGGTACAAGTAGTCAGAAGTGCCAGATTATGCCAAATTAGAGGCATTATACAATGATGAAGTGTGATACATGGGAAAAAATGGGGGGGTTCTTATCCGAACTATCTTAGACCGGGCGGGAACTAAGGTTGGACTAAAGAAAGAGATAATGGCTGGAGAGATAAACGAGATACAAGAGGTAATTGGATAATTTGTGAAGTTGATAAAAATAGATAAATACCACCTCTTGACCATCAAAAACAGATAGAGACAGTTTCACTGCAAAGGACTCGAATGAATGATAAGTTGACTAGTATCCTTATAAGGTTGAAGTGTTCTACAAATTATTAAAGGACTTAAAAAATTACTTCTCCACATTGACTCAAATGATTACTTCATACTCTTGGTCAATTAGCAAACTTGGAACTTAGATGTGCCAAATCTCCACTCATTTAAATCCAAGGCAGCAAGGAACTTTGCATAGTGATACCATTCCCAATCCCAAGAATGATATTTGATGAGCAAGAACTAGGTTCTGCCACGACGATAAATAAGGATCATCTTGTGACCCAAACGAAATTTATTTTATTTATTTTAATAACATGTGTTGTAAGTGTAGGTTGATATAACATGACACAATGGGCGATGCAAATTTCCATTCGATGATCCGCCGAGTTAGTTAGGCGGACATCTTCATGTTTGCCATCTTTGCCATGTAATTTTAAAAATTGTATTGTCAACTTCATCTTACATGAACTTGTTCAATTATTAGCTGAATGGCATTGGCCAAACTACATTGGGTCTTCCGAGTTTAACTTAAATTTGGGTATTTGTCGATGTATCCTTTCTTAGCTTATAAGCTCATTTGGCAATGTTAGTGGGAAACTGCCTAATGCTATTGACAGCGAAAGGCCAAGAGTCTTTTCTCTTTTAGAAGGGCATTCTTTGATATAAGCAATGAGACACAAATAAAGGAAGCAGGGACGAGGATTTCTAATAATGTGGCACGAAAGTATCCTCAACATCAGCAGTTATGTGAAGCACATGTTAACTAAGAAGAAAAGAAAAATCAGTTTGAGAGACAGAAAGCTATGAATAAAATGAATATAAAAGATCGAAAGGATGACATGAATATTCCTACTATAGAATATGTTTGCAAAGATGAAGTAGCAATTCAGACAGGAAATGTATAAGAGAGGAACAAAGATTTGGAAGGAGACTCATCACTGGAGGTGACTGAAAGCCAAGAGGAAAAATATGATCTCATCATGAGGAAAGAACTGCCAGAAGCTCATTATCAAACACCACTTCAAATGGTTGAATATGAAATGGTTGAAGGGCAATATCCACCTGACAGTGCTGCAAAAGAAACCTTGTTAGCTATTACTACTGTAGAACATACATCAATAGTTAACAGAAGTAATGAAGGGCAAAAATCTCCACCCATGGAGAAATTACATGCACTGGTTTCACATCAGCTAAAGAAATGGAGAAATTACATGCACTGGTTTCACATCAGCTAAAGAAGGAAATATCAATTACAAATCAAGAAAAAAATGATATTTCTGTATTTCAGGAGGACAAGGAGGAAGTTGACTGCGATGAGCAGACAACAAAAGTTCTTAGGAAGGCTGATCTATCTCCTCAAGCTGTATATAAATCTAAAAAAGGTAGAGCTAAGAGGGAAGCAGATCTTAAACCAACAAGGATACATGCTAAGAGGGTGGGGAAGACATCTCCTAAATGATTAAAGCTCTTTTTTGGAATATTAGATCTGTGAGAACTCAAAATGCTTTACCTAGAGTTCAAATGCTTCACAAACATCACAAGTTTTTTCTAATTGCTTTGATGGAGACTTTTCAAAATACTAGTCAGATTAAGACTTACAAAAGCAGGCTAGGGATGAATTATGCTAACTACAATATTAATGGCAAGATTTCATTGTGAAAGAAAATACTGACGTGGGAGTAATTTCTTACACAGATCAACAACTTACTCTACAACTAACACTAGAAGATGGAAAATAGTTTCTTACCACTATGATCTATGCAAAATGCAATGCTGATGAAAGATTGGAATTATGGGACTCTCTATATACCATTAATAACAATTTTTACATGCCATGGTTGGTCGGTGGTGATTTCAATGTCATTCTAAGTGATGAAGAGAAGATTGGGGGACCTCATGTACTTCCTTAGGAATATGAAGATGTTGATTTCTGTATTAACTCATGTGAATTATATGATATAACTTTTACGGGGAGCCCTTTTACTTGGTGAAATGGGAGATCTGATGCAGAATGCATATTCAAAAGATTAGACGGGTGGTTGCAAATCAAGGTTTACAGGAGTTGGTGGGTAATCTAGACATAAAACACCTTGCCATGACTAGTATGGATCATGCCCCTCTACTTCTTACATGCAGTGAAGTTAATCATAACTTCTCAAAGCCATTTAGATTTTTAAAATTTTTGAGTAGCAGGGAGGATTTTAAAGATGTGGTGAAGGAGAACTTGACTGTTTATTATCCATGTGATATAATGATTCAGTGGAAGTTGAGACAAAATAAAACTAAATTGGCTCTTGCTAAATGGAGTAGAGATGTGTTTGGGGATATATTCAAGCAATTGTTGATCAGAGAGTAAATCATGAAGATGAAGGAAGACCTCTTTGAAGTAAATCCTACTGCAACTAATAGATCTGTACTACAGTTGGAACAGGCTGAGTATAGAAAGTGTCTTCACTATGTAGATGAATTTAAAGGCAAAAGTCTAGTATTCAATGGTTCTCAGAGGGAGACAGGAATACTAAATTTTTCCACTATTTGGTAAGGGGAAGAAGGAGGAGATTAGATTTTAAAAGGATATGTAAAGAAGATGGGAGATAGGCTGAGACTAAGGAAGATATTGCTAATAAGGCTTTGAACTTTTTTCAGAAACAGTTTGCAGATAGTGGTACTGACTCTGAATTAACACTGCTTCATCACATTCATCCTGACATTTTTGCAGATGATAATGCCTTTTTAATTGCAACTCCTAATGCTGAAGAGTTAAAGAAAGTGGTGTTGGAATTGAATAGAGATAGTGCATGTGGCCCCGATGGATTCACAGGATTCTTTTTATCCATCCTGTTGGGATATTGTGGGATAAGACTCAATTGGTGTGGTCCAAGCTTTTATTAGAGGCACCACCCTACACAAAGCCATCACTCATACTAATTTGGCTCTACTTCCCAAAAAAGATTAGCTCCAAACCTTTTCTGATTTGAGGCCAATTAGTTTGAACAATTTTATTAATAAGGTGATATCAAGAACATTACATGATAGATTAGAGGGCACTCTCCCAAAACTGATTTCTCATAATCAGTCTAGGTTTGTAAAAGGCATGAATATTTCTAAAAATGTTCTACTTACTCAAGAAATTATTACTGATATTGGAAAAAGGGGTAAACCTGCTAATGTTGTTATTAAACTTGACATGGCAAAAGCTTATGACAGGGTTAGTTGGAGATTTTTTATAAAGATATTAGATTAGATGGGATTTAATACCATTGTGGTTGATATGATATGGAGGCTTCTTGCAAATAATTGGTATTGCATTCTTATTAATGGAACATCTCATGGGTTTTTTCATTCCACCAGAGGAGTTAAACAAGGGGATCCTCTATCCCCTTTTTTATTCCTATTAGCAGCTGAAGTGCTCTCTGATGAGTCCACAAATTGGACTCATTTAGGGCTATATTTTAATAGAAATTGTGTCCTCAAATGCCTATTTTACCTCAATATATGATAAAAACCCTTAAGTTTAAGGAATTCCATGTTTGAAGGAAAGAATGGACACTACATCGCAAAAAGGAACAAAAAAGCTGAGAAGAACGAAGAAATGAAGGCCTCAGGATCGCTGGGTCGACTTGGCGAGTCTTCGAAGGGTCTTATTTTGCCTTTTGTTCCAGTATGTTGAGCCCTTAAAGAAATGGTCAAGTCGGTGGAGATAGGGAGCAATCGGCGTATCACCGAGAAGTTCCACGAAGCAGTACCATGTCGACTAATGACCCAGAGCACGACGATGCTGAAGGCAGGTGCAAGACGGCGATGAACTACACCAAAGGGCTAATCGTCGAGTTGATCGGCAATTCCGACTAACAACACCGAAGGATCCGCTGTAGCACAAATTTGTGAAAAATGTAAATACTAGTTAGTGTTGTAGTTTTATGAGCCGAACAATTATTATAATTTTCATATAGAATAGTACTTTCTAGTATTTTTGCTCTGAGTTTGATAGGGTTTGGAAGACTTGAAGAAAAAGAGGGTTTCATCTCCAAGAATTTGGACTTGGGTCTTTTGGATTCTTCACTCTTGGCCCTTAACAAGACTTAAATCTTAATACCCATTTGAATGCAAGCTCATTTAGGTATAAATTTCTATCTCTTGATGTTTGGCTAAAAACCCCAATTCTTGGGGTGTGATTTAGCGAATATGGGTTAAGATAATTGTTAGGTGTTGTTTGCCGATAGTTTAATAGTAGCATAATTGTGATTTCATTAAGTGGTTGTGGATGAATTTAATGAATTTGTAGTTGCAAATACAAGTTTATTTATGTGTTTTCTGCTTGCTCGAGCGAGAGGTCGTAAAACTAAGATCACTAGATTGATGACCAGTGTGAGTGGGTCGACATGAGGTTCAGCTCAAGAGAGTAAACCCTAGTACCATGTCCACACACTCAGCAGGAGAGAGTGAGTGGGTTAAGGCGTAGGTTGGTCTTCATGCGGTAAGTGGGTGTCTGCGAGGAACACATTTGAAACGGGGTAGGTTGCTCGAGAGAGAGCTTATCCCCCTTAAAGTCTAGCCTAGTCACAATTACTCTATGAATCTTCTATCGAAAGAATGTACCTAATAATCTAGCTTAACATGTATTTTCGTCACTTCCAAACTATCCCCTCTCATTATTTAGAAACCCTTGTTTATTTTGTTGTTTTTACCTACTTGTGACAAAAAAACCCCATTGTTAATTGACACTCATGTGTCCCCCTTTTATTTTCAATGTTTTTAATCGTTAATGTCTTTAGCTATGGCTAGTTAGAACTAAGTTTTATTTTTCTATTAATTCTCAAAACCACTCTCTTGGGAACGATCCCAACACTTGGTTGGGTTACTAAACTATTGTACGATCGTAGACACTTGCATCGGAAGTTGTGTCTTGATTACGCAAACATCACTCTCCAGAGCCTTGAATCAACTATTCTATTATACTGAGTTCAAAGCCTATGGTATGCCTAAGTGGAGTGAGAACCTAAATCATCTTGCTTACGTAGATGACACCATTATTTTTGCAGCAGCTGAGAAACTGTCTTTACTGTTGAGTATGAAAACATTGAAGGCCTATGAACATCAGTCAGGGCAGATGATTAATAGGAACATAAGGTATTTTATATGCATAGCAGAGCAGCACAAAGTCATATACAAGTGGCGGAGGAGGCTACAAGTTTAACCAAGAGTAAGTTTCCTTTAAGTTACTTAGGTTTCCCTATTGGTCATGCAAGACAAAAAAAAAATTCACTTTAAGGAGCTGATAAAGAAGGTCCAGAATAGATTGAAATTGTGGAAAGGAAAATTATTATCATTTGTGGGTAAGGTTGTTCTGATCTCACATGTATTACAAAGTATGGCAATACATCTTCTTTCTGTTATTGTCCCTCATAGTTGTGTACTTATCGAATTACATAGAATGTTTGCGAAATTCTATTGAACTTTAAAGAGGAAGGAAGGGCAATACACTGGGTTGCTTGGGGAGATTTCTGTTTACCAAAGGAGGAAGGTGGACTTGGATTTACGTCCTTTTTGATGTCTCTAAAGCTTTATTTGCTAAACTGTGGTGGAACTTTAGAACAAAAAACTCCTTGTGGGCAAACTTATTGTGGAATAAATATTGCAAGAGGCATAGACCTCAAGTTGTTGAATGGAGGGGAGGGTCACAGGTTTGGAAGACAATATTGTAGGCTAGGGATGTTATTAATCAAGAGAGTTGGTGAGAACCTAGGTGTGGTCGTTCAAGCTTATGGTATGATAATCGGTCTCGATTGGGTGCCTTGTATTATGTTCTACCTATCAATCAGAATTTGGATGAACATATTGAAGTGGTCAATCAAATTACCATTAATGGAAGATGGAAATTTACCTTGTCAAAGGAGTTGTTTACTGAAGAGGTCTGTCAGAAGATACTGAAGGTGCTAGGTAATTACCTAGTAACAGAAGATAAAGATGTGACATGGTGGATGCCTAATGCTAAAGGAAGGTTCACTGTTAGATCAGCTTGGGAAATTGTAAGATAGAAAAAAGAACCTCAAGAAGGCATTATGAACATTTGGGAGAAGGGAATTCCCCTCAAAGTTTCCTTCATGTTGTGGAGAGTTTGGATGCAGAGAATTCCCATTGGGGAGGTCCCTGTGAATTTCAGAATTACTGATTCAGTGATCTGTTGTTGTTGTCATCAAAATGTTCAAGAATCATTCACCCATCTATTTTTATCATGTCCCGATGCTAATTTTCTATGGAAGCGGTTTGCAGGAGCAGCAGGGTTACATGGACCTTTTATTCAGTTACAACAAACTATATAAATGGTAGGAGGGGGAATGTCTGCCTAAATTAAGACCATTATATAAGGCAATACCAACATTCATTATTTGGCTACTTTGGAAGAGGAGAAACATTATCAAGCATGGAGGAAAGATGTCTCAACAATCTATGGTAATGGATATTAACAGGAACTTATTTCTAATGTCTAAGTACAAGTATCAATGGCTTATAGACATGCCTACTTTATGGCCACTTATAGTTCAGTTTCTTGAAGCATACACACCTCTCACCCACAGTACAACTGTAAGGTGGTTCTGTCCTGGAATGGGAGTCTTCAAATGCAACACTAATGCCTCTTCTATAGAGAATCTGAACATCAGTACCACATCCTTCGGTGTGAGGAATGATAGGGGAGATTTGGTTGTAGCACAGGCAAAGAAAGTCGATATTTGAACAGCTTTAGAGGCAGAAGTTCAAGCTTTTAAAGAGGGCCTCACCTATTGTTTGAACCATCATTACCTCCCACTTATCATGGAAACTGATTCATTAATCATCAAGAAAATTTTGGATGCCATATGGGAAGTACCATGGACCATTTTAGGAGACATAAGGGATGTGAAGAGGGAGCTGGAACATAAAGAAGTGACTGTGTTGCGCATATATAGGGAAGGGAACAAGCTAGCTGATGTTGCAAGTCCACAATTGATCTATTTTAACCACTTCCAAGAGCTACCAGCACAAGCAAAAAACATTCTGCATATGGACAAAATAAGCATACCAAATATACGGACGAAGAAGGGACAACATAACAATTTCTACAATTTCAATCATTAGAGTTCACGAACAGAGGAACTGATAATCCAAGAGTATGTTGAAGAGTTGTTACAAAAAAAATACTAAGCCAGCATGGTAACAACTCAATTGACGAAAGCTTTTACCAAATCTTACCTCAATGAGAAGGAATGCATGGCGTTATGCGCAGATTCATGTATTGAGGTAGTGGTATAAATTCCAGTGGAATTCAACATGCACAATACATGAAAATGGGTTAATGTTCATCATTCTAATAGGATTTTGATCGGTGAGTTGAAGCAGAAGCCTTATCTTTGGAATTGCGGCGAATATACATCCAGAGTTGAAGAAGTCTTAACTGAGAACGAATCCATGGCATTTGTGAGACTTGTTGAGTTCCCAAGTGGATATCCCTCAAGCTCCTCATCGTGTCTCAACTGCTATGAAGAAGAAGGCCACTTAAGCTTCATTAGGGGATCAACTATAATGGAAATGAGAGGATGTTGAAGTTAGTCTCGTTGTTTTAGTCCTTTTTCATCAGATTTCTATCCTAATTGTTTTTGCCTTTATTTTATTTTATTTTTTTGTTATTTTATTTGGTCTTGGAGACTTGTGCTTGGATCCTTTTTGGGTCAAAGCAACATTTTCTTTTTAATAAATCGGCCATGCCCAATATTTAATTGAATAAAAAGCATCGTTTTTGTGTTTGTACCTCCAAGAAAAACCTAAACGAATTTCTTGACATTAGGCTCAAAACAATCCGATTTTCATCTTTTAATCAATCATTCTCTTTTCTCTCAAACCCTAGGGAAAAACCGAAAGGAAAATCAAAGTAGAAGACTTCACAAGAGATTCTTCCTATCTTTTTAAAGATTCTTCTTCAAGGTAAGTCTTTCTCCACGAATTTTATTATTTCCAACTCAAATTCCGCCATACAACTATGAATCACTAATGAAAATAATATTTCTTGGCCAAAGATATTTAAAGAAACTTATATAAGAATCTTAAGAAAGGTTTTCTTTATCGTTTACCTTCAAGCTAGGGTTCAATGCTTCTAATCAAGTTCCTCTTCAAGATTCTTCAAGAACCTTGTTCTTCCAGGTATGTAAGGCTATCATGGTGTTGGACTAGTTTGTCCTCACACCCTACATCTTCTTTCAAATCAGTAAAAGAGAAATCTAGGATTCTACCCCTAGATTTGAGTATTCTTGAGATAAGTTGATTTGAATTCTTGAGTTCACGGTTCTTATAAAAATTCTACTCCTAATGATTGAGTTTCTATATTGTTATTGAGATACTTGAGTTAATTTATTCATGTCTATATTTCAGCATGAACTCTATTTTGAATTATAAATCTTGAGAATCTTTTTAAAGTCAACACTTGAGTTTTAAATTGAGTTTTTGAAAAAGTTAAAGATGAGTTTTGAGAGAGTTTCTAAAACACAATTAGTATGACAATCGAGTGTGACATCAATGTTTAAGCAATATGGTTTCTAGTTATGTCATCAATGTTTAAGCAGTATGGTATCTAATATGCCATCAATGTTTAACCAGTATGGTATCTGGATATACCATCAATATTTATGCAGTATGACTTCCCGAGTCATCAATGATCATATTAAAATATGATTTTTGTTATATTTTTCAGAAAGAGTTTACAAGTATGAATTAAGTACGAGTATAAGGGAAGTAAGTATTTCCAAAGGTATTAGTTTTTTCATTGATAAAAGAGAAACTTCGATTTCTAAATGAGTTATGAGTTCAACAAATATTGCAAGAGCAGTTGCCTCGTTTAAGAGGGTATTTTGAGCAATTATCTCAAACCAGAGGAAGAGTTATGTTTTTAAACATATGAGCGTGAGTATATATTATTAGGATTATTAGTATTGAGCAACGATATGGTGGGATAGTTGAGAAAACTCACATCCCCCATAAACCATTCATGCCAACATGGGTAATGGATCATACTTTTTAGATGATTCATTAGGGCTTTTTAAGAATAACTTAGTTGATCAACTTAGCTGTTAAAATGTTCTCTACCCTGGATAGGTATAGGACAGTTCTGGCAGAGTGGGCGAGACATTGTATCATCATATTGCTCATAGTGACGGTTGTCGGTTAGTGAATTTCCCAATAGAGTTAAAGTGTATTTTTATATATCATTTATTAGGTTGGGTTCACAGATGAGTGAGTATTTTGTAAAGTTTTAAATGATTTTACTCCTTTATTTCTTTACATTCAGTTGAGTATATATATCTATATCTACTGCAGTCCTTTCATTCAGCTATTTGTTATTCAACCATATTATATACTCGTACATTCCATGTACTAATGTTATTTGACCTGCATCCTTTTATGATGTAGATATAGGTTCTTAGGATCCTCAACACGAGTCTTTGAGATTACTTCATCTACTTGCCAGCTTTTGAGTAAGACCTTCTTGCTTTTCGAGGATTCCAATTTTATGAGTTGTTAGTATTAGTATCATTTTGATTAGTCATGGGTCTTATCTTGACACTTGTCTATATACTGTAGAGACTCTATAAATATACATTTTTAGAGAGTCTTTTATTTTAACATGTTTTATTTAAAACTTATTTGCATACGCAGTATATTCAATGTATTTTTGAGATTTAGTATACTGTTTTTAAACGTTAATTTCAATTTAATGCTTATGTATGCTTGAGTTAGTCTTCTTCTTGTAGTCAGCCAAGATGAGGGTTTGCTTGGTGACCATCAATGGTTCTCGAGTGCCGGCCACATCCAAGGTGTAGGCTCGGGTCGTGACAAACTTGGTATGAGAGCACAAAGTTCAAGTGTCCTACGATGTCTATGAAGCCGTGTTAGTAGGGTCTTTTTTATGGGTGTGAGGGCCCCACTTCTATAAACGAGGGACTATAGACATTTAAGAAAAGTTTCCCTTCTTTTGTACTCTTAATCGTGCAATAGAGATATGTAACAGAGACTTTTTTCTAACTTGTGTGTTCTCCTATCCATTCGACTAACCCTCATACTAGAGGTGATAGAAAAGTAAAGTCAGTTCTTTATCAATGAGTTGCTTTTAGCAAAATCTTAAGGAAGTCATGAGACTCTAAAGGGTCTTGAGAGAAGCCTATGGGTCAATAAAGTGTTGAGTTTCATGGAATGCGCTCATGTTCATATGAATCGTGCTTTCAAGCTAAAAGCGAGTTGTAGACTCTTCTATAAGCCCTGTTTCAACTGAGATCCTTATGAAGAAGTATGTTTAGAGATTCGGTAGCATTTTTATCCATAAAGGTAGAATAAATTACGAGATTATGAGCAGTAGTAGTGAAAGTGCCCAGAGTTAGAGGAAAGGATAAGGAAAAGAGATATTGGTGGGGGTGGTTATGTTATTGAAATCATGCATGAAATGACCCAAAAAAAAAAAGTTCCTAAAAATGTGCTTCGTAAGTTACCGGAAACTTGTTTTAGCTATATCTAAAAATCCATTTCGTTTTTCGAAAATCCGACTTCATATTCTTGTTTAGGGGGTCAAATTGAGTGGGAAATGGGTCTAACCCAAATTTTAGAGCAACC
>JAJONQ010019934.1:0-38885 GCA_036250385.1 Solanum microdontum
CCTGAGAGAGACAAAAACAAAAAGAAAAAGTAAAATTAGGAAATATTTGACTAACATTCAATAATTTAGTTAAAATAAATCTAAAAGCCAAATATTCCCGACAGCGGCTCCAAAATTTGATACGCTCAAATTACACCTCCCTAAAGAAGCATAAGCGATCGTTATACAGTAGAGAACCCAACTTGTAGGTTGGGGTCGATCCCACAAGGAAAATGGTTTAGACTTTACTTTAACCAATAATTATATTCAATTAGCCAAATTACTTCCAGAAACAAGTAATAAAAGGGCACGGGGGGGGGGGTTTGTAGAACAAATTGTAATAATTCAATAAATAATCAGTAATCAAAAGTCAGTTTTGGTTGTTATCAAGATGAGTGAAATAACTAGGGCATCCGTGTTCCCCACAAGCTCATAACGAAGTAATCCTAGTAATAGCAATCCTTTCTTAGTGTACTACATGCAAAATGATAAGCTAGGTATCTCTAAATCCTTGGTCCGGCATCTAGAGAATTTCACCCCACACCTTAGTCCAGCTACGTGTGTGTACTTTACTAACCCTTACCTTTACCTCATATTAGACGTCATAATCGATGTTTGGCTTGGTTGTTACTTCGCACCGATCGACACTAGCCTATTAGATAGTATCACACTAAATCTATGTTGATAATTCTTTTCTTGTTGATTACCTCCTCGGTCCGGCAAGTAGCAACAAGGCGAGTTCTAACATTTGCAACTGCTAAAAAGACTTCTAAACGAAAGAATTATCAATGCATGCACCACACTATTCAAGAATTACTTATTTACTATTCATACTTTGTTAATTGCTCATGGTTCCCACAACCCTAGTTGTGGAGTTTAGTTACCCATAATCATATGACTACAATTCACTATTTTAGATGAAAGAATTATAAACTTACGTAACAAGAGTGATAAACCCAGAAATTCAACTTGAATTGCAACTCCAAAATCTTCAAAAGGATCTAAGGAAATTAATAATTGCTAAAGTTGCAAGTTAATCTCCCAAGTCAAGAACTAGAATAGAATAATAATGTCTAACCCTTAAAAACGAGGTTTATATGCCCTATTTATAGAAAACAAGTCCTAAATTAAAAGGGAAACAAAAATAAGGAAAGTTTGTCACAGGTACGCGTCTTCATTCCACGAGACTGAATCACGAACCATCAATGGATCTACAGTCCGTGAGTCCCTTCCATTAGCCAAGACTCAGAAAATATTTCAGCTTCCAAAAATCAGCTTCTCTGAAGCAAACGACGGGACTGCAGTACGGACCGTAGATCAATCTATGGTCCGTCAATCCCCTTCCATAGCTCCACACTTGGAATCTTCAAAAATCAGGTACTGGAACCCTCGCAATATCAATCTACGAATCAACAGTACGGTCCGTAGATCAATCGACGGACTGTCAATGGGCACCGTGGTTCCACACTTGGTCAGATTTCCCTGATTTGCTTTCCATGCCTTGGCTGCTGATCTACGACTACCATCTACGGAGAGTCAATGGACCTACGGTCCATAGATGCCCTTTTCTGCATTTCTATCAGTTGTCTATTTAATTCCGCGCCTGAACATCTTTCCTGCAAAATATGATAAAAACACATGAAAACTAATACAAAAAGTCCCTAGACACACATAACTTGTAAGTGAAATGTATTAGAAATACTGTAAACTCACGGTATATCACAGTGTGCCTGCACCGAGGGGAAGAAATTATTACAAAAAGCAGAATTCCCAAAATTTCAAAGCTCAAGGTTCTCAGTCGCAGGGCAGTGTGGCACAAGGGTTCACTCGCAACCCACTCTATGGTAAGTATGGTAAGATTCATCCTTGAGAATATCATGTTGGTATTGAAGGTTGCTACAAGTGTGGAAAGACAGGTCATTTTTATAGGGAATTCCCTAAGAAGAGGTAGGGTAATAGGGCAAATAAAGCCCAATCTTCTTCTGCTGCTCTGGCAGACAGAGCTGCTCCGAGAGGAGCTACATCGGGGACAGGTAGAGGAGCAAATTGTGTGTATGCTATAACTAATTGTCATGATCAGGAGAACTTACTAGATGTTGTCACTGGTATGCTTAAAGTCTTTACATTTGTTTGTGTATTAATTGATCCTAGTGTGAGTCAGTATTTTGTGACTCCTCATATAGCCATGAGGTTTGAAATTTCTCTGGAATAATTTCTTGAGCCTTTCAGTGTTTCCAACCCTATTGGTAATTCTATTCTAGATTAAAAAGTTTATCGTTATTGTACCATTTTTTTAAATCACAAGGACACCATCGTGGACTTAGTGGAATTTGATGTCATTCCAAGTATGGACTGTCTTCATGCTTGTTATACCTCAATTGATTGTAGAACTTGAGTAGTCCAGTTTCAATTTCCTAATGAGCCTATTTTAGAGTGGAGGAATAGTTCAACAGTGCCTAAGGGTCATTTCATTTCATACCTTATGGCCAGAAAGTTAGTCTCTAGGTTGTTCATCCATCACTTAGTCTGAGTTAATGACTCTAGTGTTGAGACATCGCTTATTTAGTCAGTTCCAATTGTGAGTGAGTTTCCAAAGGTCTTTTTAGATGATCTTTCCTGAGTCCTTCCTGAGAGAGAAATAGACTTCAGCATAGATATTGTAACACCCCTGATTAAAGAAAGACAAAAAAATGCAGATTTTCAGAAGTTGTAAGTGCCACCGATGGAATCCACCTACAGACAGTAGGTTGAACCACGAACCATAGGTGTGGTCCATGGTTAGTCACCTCAACACCTTCCAAAAAATTTCCAAAAATTCCAGAACCACAATGGGACCTACGGACCGTAGGTGGGACCATTGTTCGTGGTTCAAGGTCCCAATTCCCCCTCTATGAAACAAGACAGACCACGGTTCGTCGATCAGAGTCCATAAGTCAAAAATATACTTTCAACTTAGGGGTAATTGAGTTTTTTCCTAATTATTTTATCTCTCAACTATGTCATTTTGGTAAGTTTTAGCCTAATATTCTAGTCTGATATAACCCTAAGCAAATATTCACCAAACTTAGAGCGAAAAAAAAGAAAAAAGAGTCGATTGATATACCGTGAGTTTACGGTATTTCTAATACATTTCACTTACAAGTTGTGGGTGTCTAGAGCCTTTTTGTATTCGTTTTTATGTGTTTTTATCATATTTTGCAGAAAGATGTTCAGGTGTGGAAGTAAAGAGACAACTGAAAGAAATGCAGAAAAAGGGCATCTGCGGAGGTGATCTACGGACCGTAGGTCCATTGACACTCCGTAGATAGTGGTCGTAGATCAGCAGGCAAGGCAAATCAAGAAAATTTGACCAAGTGTGGAACCACGGTGGCCATTGACGGTCCATAGATGAATCTATGGACCGTACTGTTGATTCGTAGATTGATACTGCGAGGGTTCTAGTACCTGATTTTTGAAGATTCCAAGTGTGGAGCTATGGAAGGGGATTGACAGACCATAGATCGATCTACAATCCGTACTACAGTTCCGTCGTTTGCTTCAGAGAAGCTGATTTTTGGAAGCTGAAATATTCTCTAAGTCCTAGCTGACGGAAGGGACTCACGGACCGTAGATCCATTGACGGTCCGTGAGTCAGTCTCGTGGAATGAAGATGCGTCCCTGAACAAACATTCTTTATTCTGTTTCCCTTTTAATTTAGGACTTGTTTTCTATAAATAGGGCATGTAAACCTCGTTTTTAGGGGTTAGACATTATTACTTTAGTTCTATTTTGTGACTTGGGAGATTATTCTTGCAAACCTAACAATTATTAATTTTTTAAGTTCGTTTTGAAGATTTGTGTGTTGCAATTCAAGTTGAATTTTTGGGTTTATTATTCTTCTTAAGTTCATAATTCTTTCATCTATAACAATGAATTGTGTTCATACGATTATGGGTAACTAAACCCCACAACTAGGGTTGTGGGAACCATGAGCGATTAACAAAGTAGTAATAGTAAATAAGCAATTCTTGTATAGTGATCTGCATGCATTAATAATTCTTTTGTTTAGAAGTCTTTTTAACGAGTGCACACGTTAGAACTCGCCTTGTTTCTACTTGCCGAACCAAAGAGGTAATCAACAAGAAAAGAATTATCAACATAAATTTAGTATGATACTATCTAATAGGCTAGTGTCGATTGGTGCGAAGTAATAACTGAGCCAAACATCGGTTATGATGTCTAATATGAGGTAAAGGTAAGGGTTAGTAAATTATACACACGTAGCCGGACCAAGATACGGGGTGAATTCTCTAGATGCCGGACCAAGGATTTAGAGATACCTAACTTATCACTTTGAATGTAGTACACTAGGAAATGATTGCTATTATTAGGATTACTGCGTTATGAGCTTGTGGGGAACACGTATACCCTAGTTATTTCTTTCATCTTGATAACAACCAAAAATTGACTTTTGATTACTTATTACTTATTGAATTCTTACGATTTGTTTCACAAAAATAAACCCCTTTAATTACTTGTTAATGGAAGTAATTTGACTAATTGAATATAATTGTTGATTAAAGCAAAGTCTAAACCATTTTCCTGGTGGGATCGACCCCAACCTACAAGTTGGGTTCTTTACTTGATAACTATCGCTTATGCTTCTTTAGGGAAATGTAATTTGAGCGTATCAAATTTTGATGCCGCTGCCGGGGACATCTGGCTTTTAGATTTATTTTAACTACATTATTGAACGTTAGTCAAATATTTCCTAATTTTACTTTTTCTCTTTGTTTTTGTCTCTCTCAGATTCTGATTCTAGTGTATGCCAAGTACACGGAGCCAAGGTGAACCACTTACTCCTTACGGTCCAAAGTTGAACCGCACTTTGCGAAGAATGAACAATCCAGGAGATCCAGTTAATCCTATCGAAGGAAATCCAATTGATGCAGTTGAGTTACAACAGCCGAGGGTAGTTGGTGGGGACAACCAGGTTCCAGCTGACAATCAATTGGTAGATGCAATGAGGGTGCAAGATCCACCAGGCCCACGACAACATGACAACTATCGGGGCAACGTCAATATAACAGACTCTGATGGACCTATTGTCCTACCCCTTCTACCTCCAGGGCATACATTTGTGCTGACTAGTAGCTTGATGCAGATGCTTACAGCAAAGGGCATATTCTCAGGATTTCCATCGGAGGACCCACATACTCACTTAGCCAAGATAAGGATGGTTTGCAAAAGTTGTGTAGGTAGACCAGACTTGGATATGGTTGACTTCGGATTACGAGTGTTCCCATTATCACTGACAGGCGATGCTGCAGTATGGTTCACTGAGCTTTCTTATAACTCAATCTTTACATGGAACCAACTGACGGTTGTGTTCCGAGCAAGGTACTATCCAGTGACCAAGAAGCTCAATCATAAAGATAGGGTCAACAATTTTGTAGCATTACCTGGAGAGTCTGTGAGTAGCTCTTAAGACAGATTCACTGCGTTCATAAGAGGTGTCCCAAATCACCATATTGATGATGAGTTTCTGAAGGAATATTTCTATCGAGGTCAGGATGACAACAATAAAGCAGTGCTTGATACTATTGCAGGAGGTTCATATGGCGACTGCACATATGCACAGATTGCTAAAAAACTGGAGAAGATCTCTCACAACAATAAAGCATGGAGCACTAGAAGTTCAGATACAGGGAGAAACACATTTGCCATTCAGAATACAAACACCCCATCTGCGGATGAGATTAGTGAGGAGATGACTCAGATGAGGACCGAGTTAGGGTTGGTATTGAAGCATGGGAGTGGAGGTGCAGAGAAGGTAAATGCTGTGAATTACTTGACTAGAACGCCACCACCAGTTGAAGAGTGTTACTTTGAAGAGGATGCTTATGCAGTAAATGATCAGACAAGGAGTTTTCGAACAAACGCCCAAGGATACAACGCAGAAAGTTGGCACCGAGGTCAAGGAAACTAAGGTCGGAGCTATGGCAACTACAACCGAGAGGGTCAATATGTCCGGGATGGGAACTTTAATCGTGACAACAACTACAACAGGAACAACTATGGCAACAGAAATGATCAGGTTGGACCTTATGTTCCCCCTCAAAATTGGGAATCTGGTACTAAGGAAGCTGGAGGCAATATGGCGCGTATTGAAGATATGATGCAGAAGATGATGAAAAGGTTTGATGCAACTGATGAGAATGTGAAGGAGATGAGAAACGACTTGTCTGGTATTGGTCAAAAGGTTAATGCCCATGTAGTGTCAATAAAGCACCTAGAGCAGCAAATGACCCAGTTGTCTACTACAGTGAACCCACGTCAACCTGGTACTCTTCCTAGCAACACCATCCAGAATCCAAAGAATGACGGTCATTGTATGGCAGTTACTACTCGAGGGGGTAAGCAAACCATAGATCCACCTATGCCGACTGTGGTGGGTGTTGAGATTAGAAAAGAAGATGATGTGGTAGAGGTTATAGAAGAGTCTGAGATTGCGACAGAGAGAGAAGCGGAGATATCTCAGAAAGTGGTCCCCATACCTAGACCTCCACCACCTTTTCCATAGAGATTAGTGAAGAAGACTGAAGATGGTAAATATCGCAGGTTTATTAATCTGTTGAAGTAGCTTTCTATCAATGTTCCTTTGATAGAAGTTTTGGAGCAAATGCCTTGGTATGCAAAGTTTATGAAAGAGATGGTGACAAAGAAAAGGTCTGTGAGTTTTGAAGATGATGATAGATTGCAGCATTGTAGTGTTATTGCTACAAGATCTCTTGTGCAGAAGAAGGAAGACCCTGGTGCTTTCACGATCCCATGCATTGTAGGGTTTTTACACTTCGCTAAGGAATTATGTGATCTTGGTGCTAGCATCAACCTCATGCCATTATCTATTTACTAGAAGTTGGGCCTAGGGGATCCAAAGCCCACTGCAATGCAGTTACTAATGGCCGATCGAACTGTGAAAAAGCCCATTGGTGTACTCCATGATGTGCTAGTAAAAGTGGAGTCTTTCATTTTTACGGCAGATTTTGTGATTCTTGACTGTGAGGTTGATTTTGAGGCTCCCATCATCCTTGGGAGACCATTTCTTGCCACAGGGCGTGCGTTGGTTGATATGGAAAAGGGACAGATGGAGTTCAGACTGAACAATGAAGAATCAACTTTCAATATTTGTAGGTCCATGAAGTAGAGTGGTGAGCTCCAAACGGTATCTACTATAACTTACAGAGTTGAGAGTGGAGTAGAAGTGTAAATTGAAGAGCGACTCAGTGTTGGGGCACTAGCAGCCGTTATGATGAATTTCGATAGTGATGGTATTAAAGAGTACGATGAATTGGTAGTTGCAATCGAGAGGTGTGAATATCAGTCAAAACAAAAGAAGTATGAGTTAGACATGAAGAATCGTGAGTCTCTACCAGCGAGACCATCTATTGTGAAGGCACCAAAATTGGAGCTTATGGTTCTACCACCACATTTGAAGTATGTATTCCTGGCCAGAGATAACACTTTGCCGGTCATCATTGCGGCAGATCTAACTGTGAGACAAGTAGAGTGCTTGGTGACTGTATTAAAGAGGTTCAAGCGAGCTATTGGGTAGACTATTGCGGATATTATTGGGATTCCTCCCGGTATTTCTTCCCACAAAATAAAACTCATGCCAGATCACAAACCTTGTATTGAGCACCAAAGAAGATAAAATCCACATATGCAAGAGGTAGTTAAAAAGGAGATCATCAAGTGGTTGGATGTTGGAGTTATCTATCCCATTGCAGATAGTAGTTGGGTATGCCCTGTTCAATGTGTGCCCAAGAAAGGTGGGATTACTGTGGTTCCTAATGAGAGAAATGAGATTGTTCCGATGCGTCCCGTGACTGGATGGAGAGTCTACATGGACTACCTGAAGCTAAATGCTTGGACAGAAAAGGACCATTTCCCTATGCCATTCATGGATCAAATGTTAGATAGACTTGTTGGTAAGGGTTGGTATTGTTTTCTTGATGGTTATTCGGGCTACAATCAGATTTCTATAGCTCCGGAGGACCAAGATAAGACCACCTTCACTTGCCCTTATGGGACTTTCGCCTTCAAAAGGATGCCCTTTGGGTTGTGCAATGCTCCAGCAACCTTCCAGCGTTGTATGATGTCAATATTCTCTGATATGGTGGAGGACACTATTGAGGTATTTATGGATGATTTCTCTGTGGTAGGGGACTCTTTTGATCGATGTCTGAATCATTTGGCTGAGGTACTTAAAAGGTGTAAAGATTGCAACCTGGTGCTAAATTGGGAGAAGTGCCACTTTATGGTGAAAGAAGGGATAGTTCTAGGTCATAGAATTTTTTAAAAGGGCATTGAGGTAGATAAAGTGAAAGTTGGAGTAATAGAAAAACTTCTCCCACCTATCTCTGTAAAAAGTGTGAGGAGTTTTCTTGGGCATGCAGGTTTCTACAGGAGATTCATCAAAGATTTCTCAAAAATTGCACATCCTTTGTACAAACTGCTTGAGAAGAAGTGTAAGTTCTACTTTGATGATGCTTGTCTTAGAGCATTTGGAGAGTTGAAAGAGAAGTTAGTTACTGCCCCTATCATTATTTCACCGGATTGGGGACAACCATTTGAGGTAATGTGTGATACAAGTGGAGTGACGCTTGTTGTGGTATTGGGACAGAGGAGAGAAAAAATTCCTCACCCTATTTACTATGCTAGCAAGGCTCTAAATGTGGCCCAGAAGAATTATATTGTCACTGAACAAGAGCTTCTTGCAGTGGTTTTCGCATTTGAAAATTTTCGATCCTACTTGCTTGGTACCAAGGTCATAGTACACACTGATCACTCTGCATTAAGATATTTGATGGCAAATAAGGATGCAAAGTCGAGGTTGATTAGATGGGTATTATTGTTGCAGGAGTTTGATTTTGTGGTAAAAGATAGAAAGGGGACTGAAAATCAAGTTGTTGATCACTTGTCCAGATTAAAGGAAAAGTCTATGTTAAACCTTGGTGATCGGGCTGAAATTAATGATGCTTTTCCAGATGAACAGGTATTGGCTGCTTCTCATAATTTGATTCCTTGGTTCGCTGACTTTGCTAATTATTTGGCAAGCGATATTGTGCCCCTAGATTTGTCTTTTCACCAAAGAAAAAAGTTTATACATGAAGTGAAGAAATTCTTTTGGGATGAGCCTTACTTGTATAGTAGTTGTGTTGATGGGATTATTCCTCGCTGTGTGCCCGAGGTCGAGGTACTGAGTGTACTTGAAGCATGCCATTCATCGCCTGTTGGTGGGCATCATAGCGATATTCGGACTGCGCATAAGATTTTGCAGTGTGGGTACTACTGGCCTACCATCCACCAAGATGCTCATGATTTCACCAAGTCTTGTGATCGTTGCCAAAGAGAAGGATAAATTTCAAAGAGGCAAGAGCTTCCTATGAATCCTATATTGGTTATAGAGTTGTTTGATGTATGGGCATTGATTTTATGGGTCCATTTGTGAGTTCACATGGGATGAAGTATATTCTTGTTGCGGTTGATTATCTATCGAAGTGGGTAGAAACAGTTGTGCTATCCAATAATGAAGGCAAAAGTGTCACCACATTTTTGAAAAAGAATATCTTCTCCAGATTTGGTACCCCGAGGGTGATCATCAGTGATGGAGGTTCCCACTTTTGTAATAAGTTGTTCAAGGCGCTACTTAAAAAGTATGGTGTCCGCCATAATGTAGCCACTCCTTACCATCCACAAACTAGCGGACAAGTTGAAGTGTCCAACAAAGAGATCAAACAGATTTTGGTGAAGACTGTGAATGCTAATAAAACGGATTGATCAAGGAAGCTTGATGATGTTCTATAGGCCTATCGCACTGCATACAAGATCCCCATAGGTATGTCTCCTTACCAACTTGTATATGGGAAGTCTTGTCATTTACCGGTAGAACTAGAGCATAAGGTGATGTGGGCAATGAAGAAGATAAATTTGGATTGGGGCGCCGCATCTAATCAAAGAATGAATGACTTGAATATGCTTGATGAGTTTCGCCTAAAAGCTTATGAAAGTCCAGCCTTTTACAAAGAGAAGATGAAGAGGTATCATGATCAAAGAATTGAAAAGCGAGAATTTGTGGTTAGTGATCTTGTGCTTCTATTCAACTCTAGGTTGCGCTTGTTTCTAGGCAAACTCTAGTCCAAATGGACTGGGCCATTTTTGCTCACAAAAGTGCTCCCCCATGGAGCGGTTCAGCTTGAAAATAGTGAAGGAACTAGGTTCATGGTAAACGGGCAAAGGATCAAGATCTATCTAGGAAATGCTGAAAGTTTGCAAGAAGTGATTGAGGCCTATCATCTTGATGAAGTCTGAGTATTCAATAGGCCTGCGTCGTGCCGCGACGTTAAATCAAGCGCTGCTTGGGAGGCAACCCAAGATGTACAATCTAGCCAACGATAGGTTTTTGTTTTCCATCTACCAGCTTTTGTGTTTAGTTTATTCAATGTATTAATTTAGATAGGTGTTTTAGTTTTTTAGGGTCCGTGTCTAAAAAGTGTCCAGAAAATGAAAAAAGAATAGCCTAATGGTTGCTATATGTGCAGGTACGCTATGAAAATTCTACAGAAAATGGTCTGGTGCAGAGGTCTACCGACCCCATCGACGATTCGTCGATCCATCCACTGACCGTGGATGGTGTCCGTAGATCCCAGGTAAGTCCCTACAACTTGTCCAAGTGTAAGAGTGATCTACGATCCCAATCTACAGACCGTAGATCGACCCACGGACCGTAGACGGGGTCTCGTGGGTCCAGAATCCTAATACTACCTGACCTGACCCAGACCCATCCTATTTAAAATGCCCCCAATTTTAAATCATTCCACTTCCCTCAATTTACTCCCAAAACGTTTCATAACTTCCCAAACTCCTTAAATCACTCAATAATCACTCTATCACTCCTCAATTAATCTTCCCTTCCTTTTCCCCAAACCCCTAAATTCCCTTTCCTCTCCAAAAATTCCCACAAGGTCCGGTGTTTGGGTTAGTAACGAAGAGGTAATTCTTTGGTCTTGCAAAGCTTAGTGTCGTCATGCAATCACCCCACTCCTCGTTGCTTGTAAGGTAATAGACTTTCCCCTCACTTTGAATTTTGGTTCATAGATTGAATATAGAAAGTCGGGAGTCGGGTCTTTACCTTGGGTAATTCTTAGATGTAATTGCATGATAAAATTGGAAGTTTCAATACCCTTGGAACAATAGATAGTGATTGTATTGCCTTATTGTATATGATTATAAGTCTAAATGTATGTTTCGACTTAGGGTTCCAAAGTTTGTCTTAAATACTTGGTTAAAATGATTAATTGGAATCTTGAGAATGACAAACTAGCATGATTCAATGTTGAAATACATGGTTAGACTAGGATATTGTTGAAAATGGTCTAAGATGTGGACTTGAAAATAAAGAATGGCTAAAATCTGGCACAGATCACATCCATAATACCTCATCTACGGATCGTAGATCGATCTACGGACCATAGACTAGGTTCGTGGTTGGATGAACCTAAAATTTCACCAAGTGTGAAACCACGGATGTGGACGAACGGTCTGTAGATCAATCTACGGACCGTTCTGTACATTCGTGGTTTCCATCTGCGAGCAATATTGTTGGTCCTCTAATCCACGGAAGGGTTCCACGTACCGTAGATCATTCTACGAACCGTAGGTCTCCTCCGTGGATGACCACTGTAGCCTCTGTCTGAGGACTTTGTTACTGTTCGTTTATAGTTCTAAAATATTTTGTTTGTTTGTTTATGGTTAGGTTTGGCACTAATATCGCTTCCACAGATACGATGGCACCCAAGAAGCTAGTCACCTACTCAAAACAGGGCAAGTCAAAATATGTTGCTCCTAGCTTCAGGTTACTCTATGAGGACACAGACATGAAAAAAGATCCAGCATACGTTCCTCTCAACACAAAGACTTTTCCTACTGCACCCCGAACCACCAGAGGCACCCCCCGAAAGGTGATTCCCAACGTAGTCACTGTCTCCCAGTCTGATGAGGAGCACACACTGATTGGGTCACCAACTAGGGCTGCTTCCAGTTCCGCTATTGGGTCTGCGTCTGGCTCAGATTCTACCCATTCTTCGGGCTCTGAGTCCATCCATGCTTCAGAGTCCGAGTCTACCCATGCTTCGGGGTCCAATGCCAAGTCAGCCACAGGGTCCAGCCAGAATGAACAAGCAGCCTCATCTGATGAGGCCACTAGCTCAGAGTCAGTACCCATACCAAGGAATGAGAACCCTACTCCAATGGTCGGTGAGCCAAACAGATGGTGTGTTAAGGGCTAATGGCAAATCTATCGGGATGCCAAGATGATTAATGACAAAGAGAAGATGGCCCGAATTGTTACAGAGGAGTGCAGAGTCCTCACAGGGAGCTTGCACACCGTTCCCAACATCCATCAGCTTTTTAACCTTCACAAGTGTGACTGGATGGCTCGATACCCAGGTACTTATAGTGAGGAGATTGTACAGGATTTCTACGCCTCCTATGCCACCACTCTCCGTGGTTCAATCTCCAAGCGGTCAAAGCCCATAGCCCAGGACCCTCTCACTTCCACTATGGTCCGGGGTTGTCCGGTGGACATATCACATGCCACCATTAGCCTTTTTCTCTATGGACCTACCACGGGTCACTCTTGATCACTAAACACAGCGGAGTTTGATTATAGATAGGACATCGTACGGAGCGGCGCTTTCCAGAGGAATGCTGAGAAGCGAGAGGTTGTTATACTATGGTTAGCTAAATACATTGCTGCAGACGGCGAGTGTGTGGAGTGGGTCACCATACCACGGTTGGATATACGAAAGGCCTCATTAAATTTTGTGGCCAAGTTCTTCTGGTTGGTGGTACGTAACAGGGTGTCGCCTACAAAAGCTGACAACCAACTCACATGTGCCAAAGCGGTCATGGTTGCAGCATTGGTACCAGGAGTGGAGATTGACTTTGCCCGCATGTTGCTGGCATAGATTCACGAGAGGGCATTCAAGACCTCCACTACTTACCCCTTTCCATGTTTGATTTTCCAATTGTGCAGGGACTCTAGAGTGATGATCTGGCATTGTGACAGGTTAATCCACCCTACGGGGACTTTGGATATAGGCCTCATTCGAGACGAGGCAAATGTGGCGGCACCTCGCAGAGAGCCCCAGGTTGAGGTATCTTCTTTGGGTGCAAATCTTGCAGACACAGTGGGGCAGGCACAGGGCAATGACTCCATTATACCAGATCACACCGATACTATTCCGGCCTCCTCTTCCCAGGCTGCTAGTGGGGCTCCTAGCTTATCCCAGTCCACACCACCATTAGGAGCAGTTGTTGTCCAGTTGGCTTGAGTACAGAAATTAGAGGCTCAGATGGCCACACTGCTGCATCACATCCAGCCTTGGATGCAAAAGTCGATGGTCGAGTCAAAGGATAGAATGGAGCGAAAGATGGAGGGCATGATGGACCGAAAGATCCAGGCCATTAATAAGCATCTCGATGCCTTTGAATTGAGAGTTCTTGAGTGACCAGCCCCGACCATAGATCTCTCCTTTTTTCAGTTCGAGTTAGCCAGTCTCCGAGCCAACATTGATGCCATTATTTCCACCCCTACAATTGAGCGTCAGGCTGCACCTACTGAGTTGGCTGATGATACGGTGATGGATGTTTTATTTAGTGGGACCGCCGAGGAGGGGCCTGAGCCTACACATACCAAAGGCAAGAGGAACCGTTCTAGTTGCACCGAGAAGGAAAAATCCTGAAAGAGATAGCGTAGGTAGGAGAAGGAGGCTAGGAAGGCTTCGATTTTAGATGAAGAGTTGCACCAACAGAGGGTGCGTGAGAGTATTGCAAGGGCATCGAGTTCTGCCTCAGTTGTAGAGGTCCCGCCTATCATGAGAGACATTGTGAGCACTATTGATGGTGCGGTTAGAGTGACCGAGAGAACTACTGAGGGTGCTATGATGGTTGATGTGGGCACTACTGAGGGTGACCCAAGTATGGTTCCAGTGGGCTCTGGGAAGCTGGACCCACCCGTTTGTTGATGATTCTTCGGCGCAATGCGCCACAGGTTTGCTTCACCCAATCCATTATCTTTTACTGTTTTTGTATGCATTGGGGACAATCGCATCTATTTTTGTTGGGGGTGGGGTAAATGGATTGTGTGTGGTAGGGTGAAGTCTGAATAACCCAACTCATACATCCTCTCTTTAGGGTTTTCTTGCCTGTGTTCTTTTTCCCCAAGAGATTGCTTAATTTATGTTAAACCGGCATGTGTTAGGATCGTATGTGTTGAAGCATGAAAAAGAATGAAGAATGATGGCCTATGAAAAATATACCTGTCCAAATTTGCTTATGTGTGCTAGAATTGGTAGGCTAAGAAAAATTGAATGTGTTGGCTCTGAGTATGACATGATAATGAATCAACTTGATGGCATGACTTAAGCTGAAACTTGAGCTGGGTAATCCGATAATGAAACTATGTGCAAAGAGTGTGAGAATAGTTGATTGTTCAAATAGTTTTTGTGCATAACTAGAACTTGTCTGGTTAGTCCTGCTAAGACAATTCAATCTAGAGGTTAGGAAGTGATCATAGGCCATTGTTCTGATAAGTTCACAAATTGCCTAAAAGAAGGATCCAACCTAATAAAATAAATGCTCCCTTTGATCTGAATGCTTTGAGACTAAAATTAGACCATTTCTTTATAATCCCCGAACTCACCTTCCTATAATCGACTATGTTGGCCCCGGTCCCTCCTTGGACATGTGCACCTTGACTTAGGCCAAAAGCCTAAGTTGAGAGTGGCTAATGTAAAAAGTAACTTCAATCTTTGCCCTAACCCGACATCGGGTATTGTGCACCTTAACTAATGGAAAATCCATAAGTTGAGGGTGGCTATGAAAGAGGAAACCGAATGAATTGTGGGTATGAAAAGAGTTTGATGTTGAAAAGAGAGGAAAGGATGCGACTTGTTGAAAGCTAAAGAAAAGCATTATTACAAAAAAAAAATTTAAATAAAAAAGCTACAAGGTTTAAAGTCACATCCGTGGTTGAAGAAAATCAAGGGAAAGAAGACACAATGGTAGGATGGCAAAAATAGGGCAAAAAGAGGTTGAAAGCCTAGTGTAATGTCAAGGAGGACATAAAGTCACTAAAAAGTACCCAAATGTACCACACCTGACCCTGAGACTACGTTACAAGCAAAGAAAGTCCTATAGTGATCCTAGAATCTAGTTTGGAGAGTCTAAGCAGTGAAAATAAGGGCAAGCCTATGGTATTAAGCACTAACTGTACTTGAAGTTACTTCTAAGTGTGAGTGTTGAATGAATCCTTGTACTCAAAATTCATAGTCATTGTGTGAAAGAAAAGGGATTTCGTTTGAAGTAAGGGAACTAGTTACATTGTCAGAAATTTGGTACTTTGGTGATAGTGAAACAGTGTATGTTGTGTGTTGGTTGGTCGATCGTTGTCATGGTTTGATCCGCATGAATTAGTTTGTCAAGTCTAACAGAACAAAGTTTGCACCCAGAAAGTGAGTGGAATAGAGAGCCATGTGATTGCTTGTGCTTGAAATGCTTGCTTCTATACAAGTGTCGTTTAGAGTCTTAGTGCGTCGCTTGAGGGCAAACCACGAATTTAAGTTGAGGGTGTTGATATACCGTGAGTTTACGGTATTTCTAATACAGTTCACTTACAAGTTGTGTGTGTCTAGTGCCTTTTTGTATTGGTTTTTATGTGTTTTTATCATAGTTTGCATGAAAGATGTTCAGGCGCGGAAGTAAAGAGACAGCTGAAAGAAATGTCGAAAAAGGGCATCTACGGAGGTGATCTACGGACCGTAGGTCCATTGACGCTCCGTAGATGGTGGTCATAGATCAGCAGGCAAGGCATGGAAGGCAAATCAAGGAAATCTCACCAAGTGTGGAACCACGGTGGCCATTGATGCATCTACGGACCGTACTGTTGATCCATAGATTGATACTGCGAGGGTTCCAATACCTGATTTTTGAAGATTCCAAGTGTGGAGCTACGGAAGGGGATTGACGGACCGTAGATCGATCTACGGTCCGTGCTGCAGTTCCATCGTTTGCTTCAGAGAAGCTGATTTTGGAAGTTGAAATATTCTCTAAGTCCTGGCTGACAGAAGGGACTCACGGACCGTAGATCCATTGACGGTCCGTGAGTCAGTCTTGTGGAATGAAGACGCGTCCCTGAACAAATATTCCTTATTTTGTTCCCTTTTAATTTAGGACTTGTTTTCTATAAATAGGGCATGTAAACCTTGTTTTTGGGGGTTAGACATTATTACTTTAGTTCTATTTTGTGACTTGGGAGATTATTCTTGCAAACCTAGCAATTATTAATTTCCTAAGTTCGTTTGAAGATTTGTATGTTGCAATTCAAGTTGAATTTCTGGGTTTATTATTCTTCTTAAGTAAGTTCATAATTCTTTCATCTATAACAATGAATTGTGTTCATATGATTATGGGTAACTAAACCCCACAACTAGGGTTGTGGGAACCATGAGCGATTAACAAAGTATGAATAGTAAATAAGCAATTCTTGAATAGTGTTCTGCATGCATTGATAATTCTTTCGTTTAGAAGTCTTTTTAACGAGTGCACATATTAGAACTCGCCTTGTTGCTACTTGCCGGACCAAGGAGGTAATCAACAAGAAAAGAATTATCAACATAAATTTAGTGTGATACTATCTAATAGGCTAGTGTCGATTAGTGCGAAGTAATAACTGAGCCAAACATCGATTATGATGTCTAATATGAGGTAAAGGTAAGGGTTAGTAAATTATACACACGTAGCCAGACCAAGGTGTGGGGTGAAATTCTCTAGATGTCGGACCAAGGATTTACAGATACCTAACTTATCACTTTGCATGTAGTACACTAGGAAAGGATTGCTATTATTAGGATTACTATGTTATGAGTTTGTGGGGAACACGTATACCCTGGTTATTTCTTTCATCTTGATAACAACCAAAAATTGCCTTTTGATTACTTATTACTTATTGAATTCTTACGATTTGTTTCACAAAAAAAAAACCCTTTTAATTACTTGTTTCTGGAAGTAATTTGACTAATTGAATATAATTGTTGGTTAAAGTAGAGTCTATACCATTTTCCTCGTGGGATCGACCCCAACCTACAAGTTGGATTCTTTACTTGATAACGATCGCTTATGCTTCTTTAGGGAAGTGTAATTTGAGCGTATCATCGATCAACCCCTCAAGAACAAGCAGGAGATTCTCTTCAATTCATCCCCGATATCCAAAGGATTTCTCTATGAAATTTGTCACCAGGTATGTGGGATTTCACAATAGGGTTCCTTTCATCCACTAGGTCCCTAGAACTTACTCAGATTTTGTATTCTCTATATCTTGTTTAGACCTAGGGTCTCTAAAACCTTGGAGTTTTGTTATGATTTAGCTTTTTTAGTATTCGTAATCACATTATCATGTTTTCTTGGAATGTTTGCTTAATTCCTTGTATGAAACTTAGAACCCTAGTTGTGTAGATTCTCTTTGTTCATGAATTTCACTTGCTAGATTAGTTAAACATATAATCATGCTCCAGTTTCGAATGTTACATTATCATTATCTAAATGTAATATTCTCAGATTTGCATGTCACAATTTGAGCTATTAGGGTTCAGCGTACCCTTATAGTCCCAGAACTACGTGGCCCCGTAGGAGTACAAGTCCCCTCTGTGGGCATCAAAATTAGTGATCACTCCAGTCATGCCTTTATACCCCTGGGAAGGTATAGTGGGTCCTCTCAATGGGAGGTACACATCATACTCCACGTTTAGCTCACGTGGTTTTATGTCGGTTAATAGTAGCTCCCACAGTCAGACTCTTAGTGCATTTGACAAGGTTTTCAGTACATATTTCAGTATTTAGTTCAACATGTCATGTTCATGATTAGTACTTGGTCATTGTATTCAGTTTAGCTTTTCAGTATTTATCTCACTTATGCTTTGTTCAGCTTTCATATGTTTGTTCAGCTTAGTATCTATATCATGCATGATCACTACATTCAATGTATTGATGCATACTCTGTATTACATCTTTTTATGATGTAGGTTAAGGTACTCAGCCTTCAAACCACACTTAGATCGATCCTCAATCCGCATTCAACAGCTTCAGTGGTGAGTCCTCACACTTCGAGGACAATAGACATGCTTTCATTTTGGTGTTTACATTTTAGTTTCACTTTTGTTAGAGTTAGCTGGGGGGCATGTCCCAACAACTCAACTTTAGTCAGTAGAAGCTTTTCAGACATAGTACTAGAATCATCTTGACTTGTTAAGTTCATCTTTCAGTTGTTATTAAACTCTTAGTATGTTTTATACATTCAGACAAGTTGGGTATTCCCCACTTTTATTTATTAATTGAATTAGCTTCCGTAATAGTTCATGTTTTCATTTAGATATCTTTCAGTATGCTTATGATATGCCAGCTTCGGGGTTAGCTTCGGGTCCCTCGTGATCCTATTTCTCCTGTTACGTCAAAGGGATAGCCTTGGGGTGGGACAAACTTAGTATCAGAGAATTAGGTTCAAGAGTCCTAGGATGTCTGAAAGCCGCACTAAGTAGAGTCTCTTTCATGAGTGTGAAGTGCACCACATCTATGAGAGAGAGGCTACGAAGTATTTTAAGAAAAACTTCACTTTCTTTGTTATTCTTATCATGCGTGAGTATGAACTCTATTCAATCTCCTTCTAACTCCTCCCCATCGCATTTTGGAATATGCCAGCAGACCCATTGAAGGAGCAAGTCATGCATGCCGAGTTCGGGGCTGCTTACCAAGTACTTAGTCAGGCCATGACTACCCAGGTAAATCAGTAAGTTGCAGTCCTAGTTCTGCCACAGACTAACACTGCTACAACAAGAATCCACGACTTTACTTGGATAAACCCTACAGAATTTCATGGGTCTAAGTCAGAATAAGATCCACAAGAGTTTCTCGACAACATCTAAAAGGTAACAAACATTTTGGGCTTCACTCACGTCGAGAGTGTAGATTTGGCCGCCTATTAGTTGAAGGGAGTGGCCTACACTTGGTACCAGCAGTGAAAGGAATCTTGTGGTATTAGTACATGTCCAGAAACCCTTTCAAAACCCTTCTCAGCCTCTACTCTAGTTGGTGACCCAGTTATAGCTAGACAGGTCTACAGAAATTTCCCTTTCACAGTCTCTCAGAAAGTCACCTCAGGAAAACTTGTAGAGTTAGAAATGGTAGAGTTTGATATCATTCAAGGCATGGATTGGTTACATTCTTGTTATGCCACTGACAATTGTAGAACTAGAATTGTTCAGTTTTAGTTTCCAAACGAGCCAACCTTAGAATGAAAGAGTAGTAGCTCAGTGGCTATGGGTTGATTTATCTCTTACCTTAAGGCCAGAAAAATTATTTCCAAGGGGTATATTTATCATCTTGTTCGGGTTATGGATTCAAACTCTGAAACCCCAACCCTTGAGTCAATCCCAGTAGTAAATGAGTTTCCAGAAGTACTTCCAGAAGATCTTCCCGGAGTTCCTCCCGAAAAGGAAATCAACTTCGGAATAGATATCCTTCCGGATATGCAACCCATTTCGATTCCTCCTTACAGAATGGTTCCATCTGAGCTTAAGGAATTGAAAGAGTAGTTGAAAGACCTTCTAGATAAGGGCTTCCTCAGACCTAGTATCTCTCCATAGGGTTCTCCAGTGTTGTTCGTGTAAAAGAAAGATGGTTGACTCAGAATGTGCATTGACTATCATTAGTTCAACAAAGTCACCACCAAGAATAAGTATCACATCCCCTGGATTGCTGACTTGTTCGACCAACTTAAGGGTGCTAGTTGTTTTTCTAAGATAGACCTCAGATCCGTCTATCATCATCTCAGAGTTTCTAAAGACAGCCTTCAGGACTCGGTATGGTCATTATTAATTTGTAGTTATGTCTTTTGGACTAACATATGCTCTTGCAGTTTTCATGGACTTAATGAACAGGGTGTTCAAATAGTATATGGACTTGTTTGTCATCATCTTTATTGATGATATCCTCATTTATTCTCGAAGTGAGAAGGAGCATGCGACTCATCTGAGAGTTGTTCTGCAAAGTTTGAAAGATCACCAGTTATTCGCTAAGTTCAGCAAATGTGAATTCTGGTTACAATCCATCGCTTTACTTGGTCATGTGGTATCCAGCGAAGGGATCCAAATGGATTCTCAAAAAATAGAGGCAGTACAGCACTGGCCCAGACCATCTCTCCAACAGATATCAGAAGTTTCTTGGGTTTGGCTGGTTATTACAGGAGATTTGTTGAAGGATTTTTATCCATAGCTTCCCCATTGACCAAGTTGACTTAGAAGAAGGCCAAGTTTTAGTAGTCAGATGAGTGTGAGAAAAGCTTCTAAAAACTGAAGACTAGGTTGACTATAGCTCATATCATGACTCTACCAGATGGTTCAGACGGGTATGTAATTTATTGTGATGCATCCACGGTCGGCCTTGGTTGTGTGTTGATGTAGCGAGGTAAGGTCATAGCTTATGCTTCTAGACAACTTAAGGTCCATGAGAAGAAATACCCGACTCATGACCTCGAGCTTGCAGCTGTAGTATTTTCCTTAAAGATTTGGAGACATTATTTGGATGGTGTTCACGTAGATGTGTTCACAGATCATAAGAGCCTTCAATATGTGTTCACCCAGAAATATTTGAATCTTCATCAGAGGAGATGGCTTGAATTCCTCAAGGACTATGATATGAATGTTCTTTACCATCCTGGTAAGGCCAATATAGTGGTTGATGCTCTCAATAGACTATTTATGGGTAGTGTAGCACATGTTGAGGAAGAATAGGAGTTAGCAAAAGATGTTCATCGACTTGCTCGCTTAGGAGTTAGTCTTATGGACATGTCAAATGGTGGTGTGATAGTTTAGAATAGATCTAAATCTTCATTGCTAGGAGGGGTAAAGGAAAACCAGGATAGTGATCTTATATTACTTCAGTTGAAAGGTGCAGTTCATCAGTAGAAAGAAGAGGTTTTCCCCCAAGGGGGAGATGGTGTGCTTCATTATTAGGGTCACTTATGTGTTCCTAATGTGGGTGAGTTGAGGCAGCAGATCCTTATAGAAGCACATAATTTCAAATATTATATTCACCCAGGTGCCACTAAGATGTATCGTGATCTGCGAGAAGTCTTTTGGTGGAACGGCATGAAGCGAGACATAGCAGATTTTGTGGCTAACTGTCCTAATTGTCAATAGGTTAAGGTAGAACATCAGAAACTAGGAGGAATAACTCAAGCGATTAACTTTCCTACATGGAAGTAGAAAGTCATAAACATGGACTTCATTACGGGTTTACCTCGTACTCGCAGACAACATGACTCCATCACATTTGGGTGATATTGGACAAAGTTACTAAGTCCGCTCACTTCTTGGCTGTCAAGAGTACAGATTCAGCGGAGGACTACGCCAAACTCTACATCAATGAGATAGTTAAGTTGCATGGGGTTCCCTTGTCTATCATCTAAGATAGAGGTCTTCAGTTTATCTCTCATTTCTGGAAATCGTTTTAGAAAGGTCTTGGTACTCAAGTAAATCTTAGTACAACATTTCATCCATAGACGGATGGTCAGGCAGAACATACCATTCAGACCTTAGAGGACATTTTGAGAGCTTTCGTGATCGATTTCAAGGGTATTTGGGATGATCACCTACTTCTCATTGAGTTAGCCTATAATAACAGCTTTCATTCCAGCATTAAGATGGCCCCGTATGAGGCACTATATGGGCATAGATGTAGATCTCCGATTGGTTGGTTTGAAGTAGGTCAAGTAGCATTGATTGGGCCTGATTCGGTTCTTGAGGCTATGGAAAAGTTCAGCTCATCAGAGATAGACTTAAGACAACCCAGAGTCATCAGAAGTCCTATGCAGATGTGAGGAGAAGGGACTTAGAGTTTGAAATCAATAATTGGGTTTTCCTGAAGGTGTCACCTATGAATGGGGTGATGAGATTTGGAAAGAAAGGGAAGTTCAATCCTAGTTATGTAGGTCCTTACAGAATCCTGAAAAGGGTTGGTAATGTGGCTTATGAGTTAGAGTTGCCAACAGAACTAGCAGTGGTACATCTAGTCTTTCACATTTCCTTATTGAAGAAGTGTGTTGGTGATCTAGCATACATAATACCATTAGAGAGTGTGGCTGTGACGGATAGTCTCACTTATAAAGAGGTGCTAGTAGAGATTCTTGATTGTTATATTTGTAGGTTGAGGAATAAAGAAGTCACTTCAGTGAAGGTTTCGTGGAGAAGTCAGTCCGTAGAGGGAGCTACTTGGGAAGCAGAAGCAGCTATAAAGGCCAAGTATCCTCATCTTTTTCCTTCTGATTTTGATTCTGTTTCAACTTGAGGTAATAGTTCCTCTCCAATCACTTAGTGTACTCTTGCGTTAATTCAGTCTCAGTATCTTATTCCTTCGGTTGTTCTTGCACTTCAGTATACTTTCATGATTCTTGGAACTCAGTTCAGTTAGATTTTCAGTTCTAGTACTTAGTGGTAGGGATTGCAGCTCCTTCTCTCCATACTCAGCAAGTTTAAACTTCATTCGATGACGAATGTTCCCAAGGGGGAGATAATGTAACACCCCAGACTCGAGAAAGACAAAAAAATGCAGATTTTCAGAAGTTGCAGGTGTCACTGATGTTTCCGTAATCAAGACACAACTTCAAATGCAAGTATTTACGATCGTACAATAGTTTAGTAACCCAACCAAGGGTTGGGATAGTTCCCAAGAGATTGCTTTTGAGAATTAATAGTAGAGTAAAACTTAGGTCTAACTAGTCATACCTAAAGATATTAACAATTAAAAACATTGTAAATTAAAGGGGGACACAAGAGTGTCAATTAACAATGGGGGGTTTTGTCACTAGTAAGTAAAAACAACAAAATAAACAAGGGTTTATAAGTAATGAGAGGGGATCCTTGGGATGTGATGGGAATACGGGTTAAGCTAGATTATTGGGTACATGCTTTCGATAAAAGATTCATAGAATAATTGTGACTAGGATAGACTTTAAGGGGATAAGCTCTCTCTCGAGCAACTCACCCCGTTTCAAATGCGTTCCTCTCAAACACCCACTTGCCGCATGAAGACCAGCCTATGCCTTTACCCACTCACTCTCTCGAGCTAAGTGTGTCGACATGGGACTAGGGCTCACTCTCTCGAGCTGAACCTCGTGTCGACCTTCTCGCACTGGCCATCAATTTAGTAGTCTTAGTTTTACGACCTCTCTCTCGAGCAAGCTGAAAACACATAAATAAACTTGTATTTGCAAATACAAAATCATTAAATTCAGCCACAACTACTAAACAAAATCACAATTAAACTACGATTAAACTATCAGCAAGCAAGACCCAACAATTATCTTAAGCCATATTCCCTAAATCACACCCCAAGAATTGGGGTTTTTAGCCACACATATATAAGAGATAGAAATTTATACCAAATTAAGCTTGCATTCAACTGGGTATGAAAATTCACGTCTTGATACAGGCCAAAATTGAAGAATCTAAGGGACCCAAACCCAAATCTTAAAGATGAAACCCTTTGGATCTTCAAATCTTCAAAACCCTCTCAAGCTTAGAGAAAAAATATTTAAAAGTACTATTCTATCTGAAAATTATAATTATTGTTCAACTCTTACAACTACAACTCTAACAACTAGTATTTATAGTTTACACAGATTTGTGTTGTAGCGGATCATTCGGCGTCGTTAGTTAGAATCGCCGATCAACTCGACGATTCACCCTTTGGTGTAGTTCATTGTCATCTTGCACCAGCCTTCAGCATCGTTGTGCTCTAGGTCATTGGGCGACATGGTACTGCTTCGCGAAACTTCTCAGCAATGCGCTGACTGCTCCTTTTTTCCGCCGACTTGATCCTTTCCTTCAGGGCTCAACACACAGGAAAAAAAGGCGAAGTAAGACCCTTCGGCGACTCGCCAAGTGGACTCGGTAATTCTCAGGCCTTCATTTCTTCGTTCTTTTTAGCCTTGTCGTTCCTTTTTGCGACATAGTATCCATGCTTTCCTTCAACTTCAAATACCTGAAACTTAAGGGTTTTCATCAGATATTGAGATAAAATAAGCATTTGAGGACACAATTTCTATCAAAATATAGCCCTAAATGAGTCCAATTTGTGGACTCATCAACCCCCGAACTTAAAGGTTTGCTTGTCCTCAAGTTCAGTAGTTGAACAAGGATGTCTCAAACAGTGCTACACAAGACTCAATTATGAATGTACACAACAAGACTCAATTTATTTATACAAGGATAAATTGTGTACTCAAAGATTCCAGTTGTGACACACAATTACCAAAGATTCTCAAGCTCACAATACTTGCTTCAAATGCAAGTTCAACCTCAACAAAAGCCTTCGAATGCCCTCACACAAATGATGATTCCATTTTCACACTCAAAGGTATAATCAATTTAAAGTTCAGGAATCAAATACAACGCTCACACTCACAAAGATGAAAACGATGCATGCTTTCACCCATAGGTTTGCCCGTATTTGCCAATCAACATTTGTTTCGACTTTCTCAAGATCACAAAGGTCTTAAGAAGGCTTGTAACGGGGCTGAGTGCAGAGGTATGGTCATTTAGGCTCAGTGACTTTTATCCTCATTAAATGTGGTCCTCTCAATACTTCCTTTCTTTTTCCTTCATCATTTTCATTAGTGCATCATAGGTCATCCTATTATTCGCCTCCCATGGGTTGTTCGGAACCCTATTTCTTTGGTACTTTATTCCATAACTCTCTTTTTTTTCTTCTTTTTTTATGGAAGGGTTCCATTTTTCTCCACACCATGGGTTAAAGGAGACTTTCCTTGCACTTCTTGACTTTTTCCTTTTCTTTTTCACCACACCCCCAACTTAGGCTTTTGGCCTAAGTTGGCTATTCAATAAACCAAAATTCAAGAGGATTATAGGTAATGGATTAAAAAAAGGTCTAGTTTTCAACAAGTTTAGTCCATAGAAGGGTAAGGCTCAAAGGGTGTTAAAGAGAGAATCACATGCTCACAACGTAGATCACGAAAGAGGTATATGTCAAATTGGTTCACACTCTTCGAAGTTGTGTAAGATCATATCAAGAGAAAGTTTGTCTTAGTCAACAGGACCAACAGGGTAAATTCTAGGTGTTGTCATACATGGTTCCATGTAAGCTTAAATACATTCATGTTCGTTCGATTGAAAGCACTATTCAAGTCATCGATATTGATCAAAATCGAGACTCAAATTTTCCAAGGAACAGCCACATTCAACAGCATATAAAGGGTGGCAAAAATGTGCAAAAAATTCAATAATTTTCGGAAGGGTCAAAATCATTTTGCAATTTAAAATAAAAGGAGCCACAAGCTCAAACATCCATAGAAAATAAGTATTAACACAATTTTAAATAGAACATCCCAAATATATACACGAAACACAAAAAAAAGTAGCACACAAAATGTGTGGGCCTCACCCCACTACAAACAAAAACATTTGTCCTCAAATGAAAATAACAAAATATCCAGAATTTAAAATAAAGAAAGACAGAGAAGGAAGTAAAGAGGAATCCTGTCTACATAGTCGCTCCATCTGTCTGGGCATCAATACCCAATATGTTAGCCTGCTTCTAGATCTCTTTTTCTTTTCGCTCTATTTCAGCTTTTGTAGCGATATTAGCCTCGATCATATTGTCCAACTCGTGAGCTGCCACAAAGGCGTGTATCGCATTGCTAAACCCTCGATCCCACGAAGGGTCATTAGGGTCGATGGGCAGTTCTTCTGAACTTTTGTGCTCTTATGTGTCTGGGTGGCATGTTTCTTCCTGCAACTTTTGGTCTGGCCATGTATTTTGTGCTATTGGGATGCTAGGAAGCAATGAACTCTGACTCCACGCACAAATCAATCAACCAAAATACAATAGAGATGCAGTGATATTAAAAAATAAGACTAGGTGTAAGCTTGCAACATTTGAAAATGAGGGAAACCATAAGAAATTCAAACTTTTAAACCTTTGGCTTGAAAAATAATCCAGTTTTTGCCCATTTGGCAACATTTGTCAAGAGCGCCGAACCATTCGGCGTCACGCCGAGTAGTCACATTCTTCGCCGAGTTTTACAAATCCCCTAGTCAATTTGGGAATCCAAACGGCAATATAAAGTGGGATCACCGAGCTACTCGGTGACTCGCCAACCGAACATTTCTCTCGCCAACCTCCTTCTTTCCAAATGTTTCTCACTCTTCATCCTGCACAATCAACGCACCATTATTTGTAAAACAATAAAAGGGGTTTGGGTTGCCTCCCAAATAGTGCCTTAGTTAACGTCGTGGCACGACGTAAGTCCACTTTCAAACCTCATTCTTGGGTTAGCCATAGTATCACTCGGCAATCCCCTTGTTGTCTCAGATTTAGGTGAGACGAGATATGACCCATCTGGGTTTCTAACTACTTGATTGAAACTGAATGGGAGGTGACGGTCTGGCTAAGGGTAGATATATCTTCTTTCATGCCTTTTAGCATTTTATCTGACCCTTCAACTTTGATAAAGATACCTGAGAGCATATCATCAGACCTACCATCTTCTGAATCCTTAGGTTTCTGGCGCTCATGGGGAGGCACATATCTATCATTCTCCCCATCTTTCCAATTCGGATTACGGTCCCTCCATTCACAATCTCGGTCCTTCCAGCCTTTGTCTCTAGCCCAACCTTGGTTACCACCCTGCCTTGGGTATTTTGAGCGGTAGCCACCGCCTTGGTTGGCTAGAAAATTTACCTTCTCATTATACAAGATTGCAAACTTCATCCCCTCAGGATTAGCACACCCGACCCCCACAGCGTTGACAACACGGGCACTAGCCCCCATGACATTTTTGGATAAAATATCAAGTTGCATCATGATTTTGGCCATGTTTTGGTCTCTCTCATTGTCATTTTCAATCTGCTCCTTGGATAGCTTGAAGGTGAGAGGGGAGACTTGGTCCTCACGAATGTACCATGCTCTGTTGATGGTTGTAATGCCATCTTAAAGCTGGGTTGCTACTGCATATGGCTGCTGCATTTAGCCTCCCGACAAGAGTTGGTCGGCAACACCTTTGTTTATAGAGTCCGAACTCCGGTAGAAGTATTGAAGTAGCACGTTATCAGGCAAACCATGGGTTGGGCATTGTAGCACCAACTTTTTGAACCATAGCTAAGTCTCGTGCAGAGGCTCTCCTTCCAGAAGCTTAAAGCTCTAGATGGTATCCCTAAATGACATCATCTTCGAGGGAGGGAAAAATCACACTTGAAATGCGGTTACCAGTTTCTCCCAAGAAGTGAAGGATTATCGCGGTAACTCGGCTAGCCATTTGCACGCCTCTCCCATCAACGAGAAAGGGAATAGCCTAAATTGGACTGACTCCTAAGAGATTTTTTTGAACGAGAATGGTCCGCATACATCTACGAAGTTTCGAAGATGCTCGTGAGGATCCTCATGAGTCAATCCACTGAAAAGTCTTTTTAGTTGAAAGAGTTGCAACATGGTGCTCGTTATGTGGAACACTGCATTTCCCTCGGCTGGGGGTAAGCGGATGGTTCCAACACCTCCCATGAGATGGGGGTCATTGATGTTGGACTCTTGGACATCGTTGAGATTACCGATGTCGTCCTGGTGACCCACCTAGCTACCATTAACACTCATGCTTTCTGAAATATTCACACAAGCAAACAAAACAAACTAAAAATTAGGTGAGTAAATTACAACTAAGAAGAACAAAAATTCTACTAATCTAAAAATTCTCAAATAACACCACTCCCCGGTAGCGGCGCCATTTTGATGTTTGCATAATCAAGGCACAACTTCCGATGCAAGTGTCTACGATCGTACAATAGTTTAGTAACCCAACCAATGGTTGGGATCATTCCCAAAAGAGTGGTTTTGAGAATTAATAGAAAAATAAAACTTAGTTCTAACTAGTCGTAGCTAAAGACATTAACGATTAAAAACATTGTAAATTAAAGGGAGACACAAGAGTGTCAATTAACAATGGTGGGGTTTTGTCACTAGTAAGTAAAAACAACAAAATAAACAAGGGTTTCTAAGTAATGAGAGGGGATCCTTGGGATGTGACGGGAATACGGGTTAAGCTAGATTATTGGGTACATGCTTTCGATAGAAGATTCATAGAATAATTTTGACTAGGCTAGAGTTAAAGAGGGATTAGATCTCTCTCGAGCAACTTACCCCGTTTCAAATGCATTCCTCTCGGACACCCACTTGCCGCATAAAGACCAGCCTACACCTTAACCCACTCACTCTCTCGAGCTGAGTGTGTGGACATGGAACTAGGGTTCACTCTCAACTGAACCTGATGTCGACCCACTCGCACTGGCTATCAATTTAGTAGTCTTAGTTTTATGACCTCTCTCTCGAGCAAGCCAAAAATACATAAATAAACTTGTATTTACAACTACAAATTCATTAAATTCATCCACAACTACTTAACGAAATCATAATTAAACGTTAGTCGGAATTGTCGATCAACTCGGTGGTTCACCCTTTGGTGTAGTTCATCATCGTCTTAAACCAGCCTTTAGGATCGTTGTGCTCTAGGTCATTGGGTGACATGGTGCTGCTTCGTGGAACTTCTCGGTGATGCACCGACTGCTCCCTTTTTCTGCAGACTTGATCCTTTCCTTCAGGGCTCAGAACACTGGAACAAAAGGTGAAGTAAGACGCTTCGGTGACTCGCCAAGTGAACTCAGTGATCCTCGGGCCTTCATTTCTTCGTTCTTTTCAGTCTTTTCATTCCTTTTTGTGACGTAGTGTCCATGCTTTCCTTCATACTTCAAATACCTGAAACGTAAGGGTTTTCATCAGATATTGAGATAAAATAAGCATTTGAGGACACAATTTCTATCAAAATATAGCCTTAAATGAGTCCAATTTATGGACTCATCAGCCACCGACGGAAGCCACCTACGGACCATAAGTTGAACTACAGACCGTAGGTGTGGTCCGTGGTTGGTCACCTCAACATCTCCCAAAAAATTTCCAAAAAATCAGAAACACGACGGGACCTACGGACCGTAGGTGGGACCATGGTCTATGATCCAGGTCCGTAATTCCAGGTCCCAGTTCCCTCTCTCTGAAGCTAGAAGATGGATTGATAGGTTGGACCATCGGTCAGAACCGTCGGTCACGGTCCGTAGGTCGGTAGTTGAATTTCAACTTAGGGGTAGTTAGGTTTTTTCGTAATTATTTTATCACTACACTACGTTGTTTTGGTCCGTTATAGCCTAATATTCTAGTCAGATATTACCCTAAGTGACAATTCACCAAAATTCACCAGAACTTAGAGCGAAAAAGAGGAGAAAGAGTTGACCGACCCCTCAAAAACAAGCAGGAGATTCTCTTCAGTTCAACCCTAAAATCCAAAGGATTTCTCCGTGAATTTCGTCACCAGGTATGTGGGTTCCTTTCGTCCACTAGGTCCCTAGAACTCAGTCAGATTCTTGATTCTCTAAATCTTGTTTAGACCTAGGGTTTCTAAAACTTTTGAGTATTGTCGTGATTTAGTTGTTGTAGTATTCGTGATCAAATTATCATGTTTTCTTGGAACGTTTGCTTAATTCCTTGTATGAAACTCAGAACCCTAGTTGTGTCGTTTCTCTTAGTTCATGAATTGCACTTGCTAGGTCAGTTAAACGTAAATCGAATTATCTAAATATTGCATTCTCATATTTGCATGTTAGTATTTGAGCTATTCAGTATTTCATTTACATTTTAGTCATATACATATTCAGTGTGGAGTAGACTTAACACCGAGTTGGACTAGGGTTCAGCATACCCTTATAGCCCTAGAACTATGTACCCCTTAGGAGTACAAGAATTAGTGATCACGCCAGTCATGCCTTTATACCCCAGGTAAGGTATATTGGTTCCTCTCGATGGGGCATATACATTCGACTCCACGTTTAGCTCACGTGGTTCTATGTCGGTTAATAGTAGCTCCCACAGTCAAACTCTTAGTGCATTTGACCAGGTTTTTAGTACATATTTCAGTATTCAATTCAGCATGTCATGTTCATGATTAGTACTTGGTCATTGTATTCAGTTTGGCTTTTCAGTTATCTTTTCAGTATTGCTCAGTTATGATTTGTTCAATTTTCATATGTTTGTTCAGCTTAGTATCTATATCCTGCATGCTCAGTACATTCAAAGGACAAATGCATACTCTGCGCTACATCCTTGTATGATGTAGGTTCAAGTACCCAGCATTCAAATTGTGGTTAGATCGATCCTCGATCCGCATTCAGCAGCTTTAGTGGTGAGTCCTCATACTTCGAGGAAAATAGACATGCTTTCATTTCAATCATTACATTTTAGTTTCAGTTTTGTTAGAGTTAGCCGGGGGCATGTCCTAGCAACTCAACTTTAGTCAGTAGAGGCTTTTCAGACATAGTACTAGAATCAGCTTGACTTGTTAAGTTCATCTTTCAGTTGTTATTAAAGTGTCACGACCCAGGGGTACACCCTAGACGTAACATGGCGTACTTGACCCCGAAGGGGTCTCGTACAATCCCTTAGCATATCATAACATAAGATAATAGACAAGTATGAAAATTTTAAAAACTTTATCCATACAATTGAATACTTTTATAAAAGCAAGCGGAAATCTTTACTACACTTTGTCTCAAACCATCTAAACTTAACTTTGATTAAAACCTTTGGGACACAGCCCATACAATAGTCTAAAACATAGAGAAAACACATAAAGGTAGTGGTGTTTTTATCCTCAAAGCTATGAGGACTCACTAAGTCTTCAACTCCTAGCACTTCTAGAAATCTATCTCCAAGAATATGACTCAAATCTCTGAACCCTACATTTGATTAGAATGTAGGCAAAGTATGTGTTAGTACAAAATGTACTAAATATGTTAGCTAGCATAACATCATAAGAGCATAACATAAGGGTTAGTCAACATAAGACATAATCCATAAGCACAAGAAATCTTTCATAAACATAAACTATAAGCATAAGAAACAATATCATAATCATAAGCAAAGTCTCCAACATAAGCATCATATAAGCATTATTCAACCCTTAGTCTTTCATATCATAAGAGAACTACTTCTCAAGTAACCTCAAAGCATACTTGTGCAATGCATGAATAAGACCCCATAATCCCATCGAAGCTAAGTATCCATTTTTGGTCATCATAAACATAGTCTATATCCATTGTCAAGTCTTAGGCTTTCATATCATAAGAGGACTATACTCCTAAGTAACCTCAAAGCATACTTGTGAAATGCATGAATGAAACCCCATAATCCCATTCACACTAAGCATAACCTTGAAGTCATCATAATCATACTTACCCTCATTTGGTCTCATTCTTAGCTTACTTCATATAGACAAGGGAATCTTCACCTTTAGTCAACATATCAAGGAAAGGGAACTATGGCAATATTTCAGGCTAAGCATATATCACATAGGAAAATCTCATATTAGGACATGCTTACAACACTTCGTTGAAATAATCTAGCTCCATCATATACATGCTACCTAGATTAGGGACTTGTCCCTCCTACTCACAATAGTCATGGAAGAGTATCTATTTACTAGTCCAAGACAAGTCATTACGCATGAATGGTCATAACCACCTGTTCAAGGTTACCAAGGAAAAGTACTATTACTCAACCCCAAGTTATACATGCAACATATAAGATACATACTTCATTAGTAGCTTCAAGTTATACTTGTGCAATGCATGAATAAGACCCCATAATCCTACACATGCCAAGTACTCATTTAGGCTATCATACTTCAATGAATACTATTTATCATTCTAGACTACCATGGAATAGCATCCTATTAGGCTAGACCACGCAACCATGGAAACTACATGAATCATACAAGTCCAAGCTATCTTGGGAAAGGTACAAGTGTTCCATCCTAGCTACCATGAAATAGTATTATACCAACTAAGCCATGCTACCTTTACAAGCACACTATGATGCTAATGTAAGCTACCCTTAGGAGAGTATGATTTCTCAATCCTAAGCTACCCTTAAGAGAGTATGATTCCTCAATCCTAAGCTACCATGAAATGATCTTGGTCTAACCAAGACATTCTACCATGCAAGCATTCTATGATGCTAGCTCAAGCTACCCTTAGGAGAGTATGTGTCCTCAATCCTAGGCTACCATGACTACCACTAACTCAACCTACCATGAAATGCATCCTAAAATTCTAATTCAAGCTACCCTTATGAGAGTATGGTTCCTCCATCCTAAGCTACCAATCTTGGTCTTGTCATACCAAGTCAAGCTATACATGAAGGGATCATATGTCACAAATTCAAGTTATTCTAGTCTAACATTCTTTGATTCATTTTAGGTTATTAAGCCTTTCAACCTAGACTCATTCTATGTGAGAGAACCTTGCATCTCCTAGCATATTTATGCCTAAGTGTGTAAGTGAGAATATGTTTTCAACAATACACTACAAGATCACATCAAATTTGCTTTACTCTCAAAGCCCTAACATTCATGACTTCAAGCCTTACTCTCAAAGCTCTACTTCTTACAATCATCATTCATACCTAGATTTCAAGGCATTCTAATTATATTCTTCATTAATAGGTGATTCTAGTTATGATTCATCATAAAGGTTCAATTTCAACTTTACTAGTCATGATCCATCATATGCACTATAATATAATTCAATTCATGTCTATATGTTCCTATTCTTGAACAATTAGTACTAATAACATCAATTCTAGAAGGGCATCTCTAAGTATTCAGTTTCACCTTTCATGGCATAAACCCACATATTATCAATTTCATTAATTAGACTAGGGTTAACCATGGGAAAAACATAAATTCACCATAATATCAAAATTCAATACTAAATCAATCATAAACAAGTACTATCCACTCAATTGGAATCATACTCAACACTCCCAAAAATGTAGGAAGAAACCCTAGCTAGAATTGGGTTTTGTCTTCACAATTGGGGGAAATCTAGGGGGATCTATGGATGGAAGAATCCATAGATGAATAAGCTAACATACCTTGATTCAAAGCCCTCACAAAATCTTGCAAAAATGGGGGAAATTGACCTAGCATCCTTCTCTTCTTCTTCTTCTTCTTCTTCTTCTTCTTCTTCTTCTTCTTCTTCTTCCTCACTTTCTAGAGAGAGAATTTCTTAAGGGAATTTGGGTTTCTTTGTGAATTGAAAATAATGATTTGGAATCATCTAATTAAGGGTCTATTAGGTTTATATAGGTGTTCTAATTACTAATAAAATGACCTACCTAATAACTAATTAATTCTAGAACCTTCCACTAACCCATCACTTAAACCGACCTAATGACTAAACTGCCCAACCCATGAGACCCTGACCCATGGACCGTGGGTACGGGGCGTGCTGCACCTTCGTAGGTGGTAGCCTGCAACTCCACAAATGGGGTCTTGACCCATGACCCCTTCCCACGGGGCGTGGTTCCACCTATGGGGCACGAGTCCCAACTGTAGGTGGCCCCTTTTTAGGTTGAATTTAGGGACTATTTTGGGTTCCCTTCAAGGACCCTTGGTTGGTCCTTCGGGGGTCATACCTTGATTCCCTAACCCTAAAACCTTTATTCTAAGTTTGAGAAGTCAATTCCACAACTCTAACCCCCACGTAAAGCTCTAGAACCCTCACATAAGGTCCTAGTTTAGTCTACTAGTTTCCGGGGTATTACATAAGCTCTTAGTATGTTTTATACATTCAGACTAGTTTCATATTCCCCACTTTCAGTTATCAATTGATTTAGCTTCCACATTAGTTCATGTTTTCATTTAGATATCTTCTAATATGCTTATGATAAGCCAGCTTTAGGGTTAGCTTGGGGTCACTTGTGATCCTAGGTCCCATGTTACGTCAAAGAGGTAGCTTCAAGGCGTGACAAATATTCTTCTTGATACTCAACACATCTAATTCCACCATATAAAATGGCTTCAACAGAGTTAAAGGAGATAAAAGAGCAGTTGAGAGATCTTTTTTATAAGGGTTTCATCCGACCAAGTGTCTCACCTTGGGGCACTACGGTCTTATTTGTGAGGACGAAAGATGGTTCCTATAGAATGTGTATCGATAACCGCCGGTTGAACAAAGTCACCATAAAGAATAAGTATCCTCTTCCAAGAATTGATGATCTTTTTTATCAAATTCAGGGTGCCATTTGCTTCTCGAAGAAAGACCTTAGATCTGGCTATCATCAGTTGAGAGTAAGAGAAAGTGAAATCCCGAAAACAACATTCAAGACCCGTTATGGTCATTATGAGTTCCCTGTGTTGTCTTTTGGCTTGACCATTGCTCCTGCAACGTTCATGGATCTTATGAACAGAGTGTTTAAGTCATATCTCAACATTTTTTCTATCATATTTATTAATGACATACTGATTTATTCAAGGAATGAAGAAGATCATGCTAGGCATCTCAGAATAGTCCTCCAGACTCTCAAAGCTAAGATCGAGAGTTATATGCCAAATTTTCTAAGTATGAGTTTTGTCTTGAGTCTATGGTATTGTTAGGCCACATTGTATCTGGAGAAGGGATTTGAGTTGACACTCAAAAGATTGAAGCAGCACAAAATTGGCCCAGACCCATGTCTCCAACTTACATAAGGAGTTTCTTGAGGTTGGCTAGTTATTACAGAAGGTTCGTCGAGGGGTTTTTGTCTATTTCGTTCCCATTGACTAAGTTGAATCGGAAAACAACTAAGTTTCAATGGTCTGAAGCTTGTGAGAAAACCTTTTAGGAATTGAAAACTCGGTTGACTACTCCTCCAATGTTGACCCTACCAGAGGGTATAAAAGGCTTTGTTGTTGATTGTGATGTGTCCAGAGTTGGACTTGGTTGTGTATTGATGCAGAATGGTAAGGTTATAGCCTATGCCTCCAGACAGTTTAAGATTCATGAAAAGAATTACTCGACTCATGATCTCGAGTTGGCAGTAGTAGTGTTCGCTCTCAAAATATGATGTCACTATCAATATGGTGTTCATGTGGATATGTTCACTGACCACAAGATTCTCATGTATGTTTTCAGTCAGAAGGAGCTTAATCTCAGGCATAAGAGGTGGTTAGAGTTTCTTAAGAACTATGACATGAGCATCTTAATCACTCAGGTAAGACTAATGTTTTTGTTGATGCTTTGAGCATTTTAACCATGGGTAATGCTCATATAGAGGAAGGCAAAAAAGAGTTAGCTAAGGAAGTTCACATACTTGCCCGTTTAGGAGTCCGTTTGTTAGGCTCCAGCAAAGGTGGACTTGTGGAGATGAATGGGGCTGAATCATTACTAGTATCTGAAGTGAATGAGAAACAAGATAAAGACCATATTTTACTTAAACTAAAGTCAAATGTTCATAAGCAAAAGGTTATGTCTTTGAACAAAGGGGAGATAGGGTATTAACATACCAGGGTAGATTGTGTGTACCAAAGGTGGATGAGCTCCAAGATAGGATCATGGCGGAAGCTCATATTTCCAGATATTCAATCCATCCTAACTCCACAAGGATGTACCATGACTTGAGAGAAGTCTATTTGTGGAGTACCATGAAGAGGTACATTGCAGAATTCGTTGCTAAGTGCCCAAATTGCCAACAATTCAAGGTTTCTCACCAAAGTCTCGGTGGTGTGGGTTAGAACATAGCATCTCAGATAGAAGTGCATAATTCATCGCTCAATTTTGGAAGTCTTTCCAGAAATGTTTGTGTTCGAAGATGAACCTTAGTACTATTTTTCATCCTTAGACTGAGGGACAAGTAGAGCGCACAATACAGACCCTAGAGGACATGTTGAGGGCATACGTCATGGATTTCAAATGTAATTGGGATGACCACTTGCCGCTCGTAGAGTTTGCATATAATAATAGCTATCACTACAGTATTCAAATGGCTCCTTACAAGGCTCTTTATGGGCAAAGATGTTGATCGCCTATTGGTTGGTTTGAGGCTGGTGAAGCTAAATTGATATGTCCAGACTTGGTTTATCAAGCCACGGAGAAAGTGAAGATTATTCAGGAAAGGCTGAAAATGGTGCAAAGTAATCAGAAATCCTATACCAATGTTATAAGAAGAGACTTAGAATTTGAAGTTGATGATTGGGTCTACTTGAAGGTTTCACCCATGAAGGGTGTTATAAGATTTGGTAAGAAGGGGAAACTTAGTCCCTGGTGCATTGGTCCTCACATGATATCCAAGTGGGTTGGCAACATAGCTTATGAGTTGGAGCTACTGTCAGAATTAGCATAAGTTCATCCGATATTTCACATATCTATGCTAAAGAAGTGTTTGGGCAATCCTTCACTTATTGTACCGAATGAAAATATTGGTATCAAGGATAGCCTATCTTATGAGGAGCTGCCCATTCAGATTTTTTGATCATCAGGTTCGCAAGTTGAGAACCAAGGGTGTTGCATCAGTCAAGGTCTTATAGAGGAACAAATTTATTGAGGAAGCTACTTGGGAGATTGAGGAGGATATGAAGAAGAGATACCCTCATCTCTTTCCTTTCGAACCAATTCTAGACCAAGGTACTAACACTTTGTAAAGTACTCTTTAAGTTGATATGTTTAGTTATGTTTATTGCATGTTGTGTGCGTGAGTTGTGTTGTTAGACGATTCCCACCCCTGTTCTACTTAGTGTGATCTCATTCAGGGACGATTGTTCCCAAAGGGGGAGATATTGTAACACCTCAAACTTTGAAAGAGCTATATATATATATATATATATATATGTGTGTGTGTGTATATACCTATATCGATCTTGGGCTTGAAAGATACGTTAATAAGTGCATGTTTTAAGAATCTAAGTATGTCTAAAGTTTGGAAAGCACTTTAGTAAGGTAAAAAAGTCCTTTCTTTGTAAAGGGTGAATTGAGCATAAAGTTATATTAATTATTCTGGGAGTAGTATCGAGCAACGAATTCGGTTAGAGTCTTTTATAACTCAAAAGTCCCAAAAAACTGTGTAGCCAGTGTAGGATAGGATATCATTAATTCTTCATGCGACTCTTCACTTCCTCTGAGAAAGGCTATTAGAAGGATCCATAGTCACAATATCATCCTATTCCCCGACAAGGTATAGGATGACCCATGCAATGTGGGTGAAATGTTGCATAATTGTTAGGTTCATAGTAATGATTGTCAGTTAGAGAAACTCCCCATAAGTAAAGTATGTTACTTTCATATTGCTTTTATTGCATATCTTATTGTAAAGCTAAAAGGGTTTTCATGTCTTACTCACGCATTGATGCAGTTGAGTTGCTTTCAGTCTTTCAGTTTAGTTTCTATTTTACTCAGCTATAATACATACTCGTATATTCAATGTACTGACATCATTCGACCTGCATTTTTTATGATGCAGATACAAGTGTTCAGGATCATCAACAGGCGTTTCCTTGAGATTATCTCACACTCGTAGACAGTATTTTGTGAGGGCTCCTTACTTTCAGGAGACTCAATTTTTATTATGTTTAGTAGTATTTGAGGTGTCATGGGTCTTGTCCCGACATCTATCTTAAATTGTTAGAGGCTTCATACTCAGAAAGAATTAGACGTTCCATTATTATCTTAGGATGTTCACTCTATTTATGACCTATGTTGGAGTATTTACAAGATAGTATTTTAAGACCTTCTTGAAATGTCTAAATGTTCATTTATTGTTAAGCTTCCGCGTATTGTTTAGAGTCATGAAAGTCATGTAGCCAGACCAAGGGTTTGTTTGGGGATTAGAAATGGTTCTCAGATATCGGTCATATCCAGGGTGTAGACTCTGGTGGTGATAGTCAATCATCTTTGTATGAGCCGTATATAAGTCTCAAAGGTACGTCCTATACTTAGTGACATTTTAAACCAAGTTGGTTTCTACGATTTATGTCTATGGACCAAAGGAAGACCTACGAATCGTAGGCAGGGTCTGTCAAAATTTTGTCCATAATTAAGGTTTCTGAATTTTTCTACGGTTTCCCTGTATGGTCTGTAGGAACTTCTATAGACCGTAGGTTCAAACCGTAGAAAAGGTTCGACGGTTATTGTCACACCTCGAAATAGGGGGCGTAACTGCACTCAATACCCTAATACATCGAGTTACCCACCGAAACAAACTAGCTAAACCAAAATTGTGAGGAAAAAAGATTGGGAAGCACAACCTCTAAAAAGTGAAGCCTGCACCCAGAGGTCATGACCTGAAAGAGAATAACCATACAAACAATGGTAGACAAATCGAAAAAATAAATAAAGATGTGCTATCTAGCCGATGAGGCTACAACCGAAAACATACCTACTTACACACACACATATATACATGCTGAGACTATTGGCTGGAGGTTGAAACATACAAAAAGAAAACCTAGAATATTGGGTCCACAATAGCCTCTATGAGTGAAATAAGCACTGTCGGGAAAAGGCCCCGACAATAACCAAACTATACAACAAAAGTAAACATCCTCTGATAGCCCCAGGATAAGATGGAGTTTACCAACTCACAGCTAAACTTGAATCCTAGCGGGTGGGTCGATTAGAGTCCCTACCTGTACCTGCTCGCACAAAACAAAAAGCAGCAACCCCAGGCAAAGGGATGTCAGTACGAATAAAATGTACTGGTATGTAAAGCGAAAAGTAAAATCATAAATATTTACTATAAAAGGGTAATAGAGATACCACCTGAAACTGAAACCCAAATAATCTCCATAGCTGACCTTTAGCACCCTACTACTTAATATGTTTGGTGTGCTCTTATAATAGTATATCATGAATACACACACACACACACACACACACACACACATATAT